>JASDQU010012224.1:232349-247111 GCA_032191745.1 Picea mariana
CTATTGATCTGACCCCTGGCACACCACTGCCCAATGGGACAGTCTACTACTGCTCTCTGTTAGAGAATGAGGAGATCAAGCAACAGATCCAAGCACTGCTCCACAAGGGGCACACACGTCTCATCTCATCACCTTGCAGGAGTCCAATCGTGATGGTACAGAAGAAAGATGGAACATGGAAACTCTGCATTGATTACTGGGCCCTGAATAAAATCATAGTCAGAAACCGATACCCGATTCCTAGATTCGACGACCTCCTTGATCAACTCACGGGGGACAAATACTTCAGTAAGATTGATCTGAAGTCCGGCTACCACCAAGTCCCGATAGAACAAACATATGTATGGAAGACCACCTTCAAGTCAAAGGAAGGTCTTTTTGAATGGTTGGTCATGCCCTTTGGTTTGACAAATGCTCCAGCCACTTTCATGACGATGATGGACGATATCCTGCAACCATTCACCAATACGTTTGTAGTGGTGTATCTAGATGACATTCTCATTTACAACAAGACTTTGGTAGAACACTTGTAGCATATTCAGCAAGTTCTGCACACCCTGCGACAACACCAACTCTACGCCAACTTGGAAAAATTCTCCTTCGACATGGACAGGGTTCATTATCTGGGCTACATCATTGATCAACATGGCATACATGTGGATCCAACCAAAATCCAAGTCATCTGTGACTGGCCAACCCCAACCACATTCACTAAGCTTCGAAGCTTCTTGGGCCTTGCCAATTTCTACCACATGTTCATGTTGGGATTCTCCTATATTGCATGGGCCCTCAACCAAGTAACCATGGGTGGTGGTAAGGCGAAATTTGTGTGGGGCCGGTCCCAACAACAAGCGTTGAATGATTTGAAGCAACGCTTGTGCCCAATCCCAGGACTTTCACTACCAGACCTACAACAACCCTTTGAGATTGAGACAGGTGCTTCATACTATGTTGCGGGCACCGTTCTCACTCAGCACAACCACCCCATGGCCTATCATAGTGAGACACTATCAAATGTTGTTCGTAAGTACCCTACTTACGACAAATAAATGTACTCCATTGTGCAATCCTGCCGCCAGTGGAGACATTACATTCTTGGGAAGGAGAGAATCATCCACACTAATCATAAGCCACTACAGTTCATGAAGACACAAGGAAAATTCAAGAATGAACACCATCATAAGTGGTCCACATACTTGCAACAATTCCACCTCAACATAAAGTATAAAATGGGAAGCACCAACCACGTCGCTAATTTCCTTAGCAGACCGCCAGTCGTGGAACTCTCCACAATGCTAGACTCTTACGACCATGAGACCTCTGGATGGCCCCAACTCTATGAGACAAACCCAAACTTCTCCACCACCTACCAAATGTTGTGCGCAAACAGAATTGTCGCTAATTTCCATCTTTAGGATGGGATGTTGTGCCGTCTGGGCCATATATGCATTCCATCAAATGAGCAAGAAAATATGATATGGGAAGCCCACTATAGTTGGGTGGTAGGACACTTTGGCATCGAAAAGACATTGTTAATGCTGCAGAAAAATTTCTACTAGCCGAAACTTCAACAGGAGGTCAACAAGTATATCAGGTCCTGCACTACTTGCATGATTGCCAAAATGGCCACTAAGAAACAGGGCCTGTACACCCCTCTGCCTACTCCTGGCAGGCCATGGGAATCCATCTCAATGGA
The DNA here is from genome assembly GCA_032191745.1 of Picea mariana. Lineage (NCBI taxonomy): Eukaryota > Viridiplantae > Streptophyta > Pinopsida > Pinales > Pinaceae > Picea > Picea mariana. Next base: position 234,046 of record JASDQU010012224.1, read on the forward strand.
CTACATGTCTGGCCTCATGTCCACCAAGTGGGGCAATGAATGTGTTTTTGTGGTTGTGGATCGCTTTTCTAAGATGACAATTCTGGCTGCCTGCAAGAAGAGTATCACAACAGAGGCCACTACCAAATTCATCTTTGAACGAGTCTGGGTAAATTTTGGAATCCCAAAAACCATTGTCTCATATTGGGACAGTCAATTTTTCAACACATTATGGTTAAGCCTCTGGTCAGTGCTGGACACGAAGATCACCAAATCCATGACCTTCAACCCCTAGACAGATGGNTGTCTTTTTATGGCTTCCTGACCAAGATGAATCTGTCCCTCGTCATCTTGGATTTCCCAAAGGTACTTTTTATTGCATTTGTGGCTAGTGAAACTATGGAAACACTTTGTTTTTTTATTGCCATATTTTATCCATGTGGCCCTACTTGTCAGGCTCCATCGTTCTTCTTCCTCAATCAATAATTTATTGCATTCAGTTTCACAGTGTTTTAATCTGATATCCAGTTCAAATTTGTGGCCAATGTTGAGGCTTGAATGTAGTAGACCAGCATACTCTGCTTCTAAATTTTCATAAAGTAAAGTTTCCTTCTGTTTCTTTTCTGAAAGCCAGACTTTCACTTGAGCTTTTAACTTGATGAGTTTGGCAACGAGTCGGTGTTGTACACCTTCCTCTCTAGTATCCTGAATAGAACACAAAACTGAGTGAACAAGATCACTAAATGACTCGTCACCCAAATGAGTTGGATCAAATTTGTATGGATATGCAATCTTTTTGAGTCCATAGTCGAGTTGGAAAAAAACAGGTGCATGATCCGAAATAAATGGATAATTTACCCACGATTTGTACCTAACAGTGTCAATCAGAAGTGAAGCTGAGACAAAGACTTTGTCTAATCATTTTTGAATGCTTTGGCTCATTTTTGAATGCTTTGTCTAAAGATGTTGTCTGTAAGTACCCTACTTATGACAAAGAAATGTATTCTATTGTGCAAGCCTATCGCCAATGGAGACATTACATTCTTGGGAAGGAGACAATCATCCACACTAATCATAAGCCACTGCAGTTCATGCAGACACAAGGAAAATTTTAGAATGACCGCCATCAAAAGTGGTCCACGTACTTGCAACAATTCCACCTCAACATCAACTATAAAACGAGAAGCACCAACCGCGTCCCTGAATGCCTCAACAGCCTATCAGTCCCAACACTCACCATGATGCTAGACTCTTGTGGCCATGAGACCTCTAGATGGCCCCAACTATATGAGAAAAATCCGGACTTTGCCACCACCTACCAAATGTTGGGCGCAAACACAGTTGTCGTTGATTTCCATATTCAGGAAGGGTTGTTGTGGTGTCTGGGCCATATTTGCATTCCATCAAGCGAGCGAGTGAAGCTTATCTAGGAAGCCCACTACAGTCAGGTGTCATGACACTTCGGCATCAAAAAGACAGTGGAAATGCTGCAGAAACATTTCTACTGGTCAAAACTTTGACATGAGGTCAACAAGTATATCAGGTCCTGCACTGCTTGCACGATTGCCAAATCGACCACTAAGAATCAGGGCTTGTACACCCCTCTGCCTACTCTTGACAGGCCATGGGAATCCATCTCAATGGACTACATGTCGGGCCTCTCGTCCACCAAGCAGGGAAATGACTATGTTTTTGTGGTTATTGATCACTGTTCTAAGATGGCAATTTTGGCTGCCTACAAGAAGAGCATCACAACAAAGGACAATGCCAAGCTCTTCTTTGAATTGTCTTAGATCAGGACAATTTATTTCTCATCACATTCTGGTCAAGCCTCTGGTCACTGCTGGACACCAAGCTCACTAAATCCATGGCCTTCCATGCCCAGAGAGATGGCCAAACCGAGGTCGTAAATCAAATGATCTTGCATATCCAGTGCATGTATAATTCCAAGCACCCTCTCACATGGGATGAGAGTCTCCCCTATGTTCAACATAGCTACAACCGAGCCCTGCATAGCTCAACCGGCCACAACCCCTTTCAGGTGGGGTTGGGATTCCAACCGTTGGGTCCCATAGATATTGCACTACCCCTTATGGTCACCTCATGCTCCAAATGAAGTTGAAAAAGCCACCCGATTCATTTTTCATATCTAGAACATCTACCAACAGGTTCAGGATATCCTATAGAAGTCCAATGACAAGTACAAGCATCGCCATGATCAACACTAGGTGCCACATAAGTTTTAGGTGGGCGACAAAGTTTGGTTGCACTTGTAGAAAGAACACTTTACAAGACCCCATCGGAAGCTTCTCCCACTTCGTTATGGGTCGTACACCATCACCAAGGTTGTGGGTGATAATGATTTCGAGCTCAACATTCCTCCTTTGCTTGGTTTGCACCCAATGTTCAACGTGGATATCCTTCAACAGTTTTTCCCACCATTATTGGACACCTGAGAGATAGAAGAACAAATGACACCAACCGAACTCAACCCCGACTGCATACAACAAGAATCCAGTGATTAGATTGTGGACAAAAAGATTAAGGGAACTCAACAACAAAGGATCCAACTTTATCGAGTTGTCAAAGCAGGGCAGCTCCTGCACCAAGGCAAGTGGCTCACCTGGGGCCAAATTCAATAGAAATTTCCTCATCTGATGGGGGAAATCAATGCAATGGAGAACATTGATTTATAAGAGGGGAGTATTGATCCAGATGGATTTCGGTGGCCTCCCAACTATTCCAACTGGCTCATTTTGGTATTTTTCCAGTTTGGCAGTTTTTTCCCTAGTTTTCGGGTCCCTGACTTGTGGGACCGTTTTGAGGCCCTAAACAACATTTTTTAGGGCTCTCCATAATCAAAATGACCTTTGATAGATTGCAACAAAATGTGTATTCCTTGTATAAACCTTTCGAATGAGCTATCATGCACTTAAACAAAGATCGTATGCAGAAGTTACGACCCCAAAAAGTTGAGGTACTAACATACCCAAACGGGGCCCACATGACTTTTGGTGCTTCATCTCCTAGGGTTAGGGTTTTTGGATGTCTAGGGTTTTTGAAATTCCCGTTTATTTTAAAAATGCCTTCAGAGCCTCATTGTAATCATCTTCTTGTGAATGGGGGAAACCGTCACATCTCTTCTTAGAGATAAGCTTCCACCATTCTAGCAAGCTTGTTTCCACTGCATTTTACAGTTTCAACTTATTTCCTTATTGAATAATAACCAGTTTTACTGTATATTTGTTATTTTGTGTTAAGCATATTTTGATAATAATATCTATTCATTTTGTTCTGCAAATATATTCCAGATCAATTAAAGTATGATTATAGTTTTGAAGACAACAAATGAATATTATAATTACTACAATTTTTTGAATTTGACCAATCTAAAAAAAGTTGCAGATTTTAAACACATTTAGTTTGACACCATTTATCTACCTTATTTTTTTTTTAAGTAAAATCTAAAAGTACCCTTTTGAAGAGGATAATGAAAAGTTCCATAAAATAATTTTTCCATATTTTTTTACTATGTATTATTTCATATATTGATTTTTCATTTTACTGAATCATTATGGCATCTAAAAATAATATGCATACATTTTTTTTTATAAAATAAACTAAAATTACTAAAAAACAATTAAATTGTATCAAAAGAAAGTAGATTCAATTCTAAAAATTTTGGTACTAGTTTAGAAACCAGACATATTATTTTAAGGAGTCCACTCCTCCCCAAGTTGGAGTAAGTTGAAGTGAACACATACTTTTTTGAAAACTGTCATAGTTATAGGTTTTCAACTGAATTAATAGTTCATCCGAAAGTTAGTTTTAATAGAAAATTGTTGGTAGATTTAAAATTCATATTATATTTTTCAATGGTTCCATTAGATTTAACTTTCGTTCGAAGAAACAATTCAGTCAAAAAATTGAAGAGTTCGACTAAAAACATGACATTAGCAATTTTGACGACCTTATTCTCACGAAAGTGTTACCCGACTTCATGATTTTACTGATAATTATATCATAGTTTTTCTGACGATGGTTCGTGTTAAAAATTCTTGTAGATCAAGCGTCTTCTCCAATTGATATTTAACATTCAAAGTGTTCCTACATTTGTAGTGGTCCTCGCCAATCTTTGATTTCCTGCATATTCCATAGTTGTTAGTATGAAATAAATTGAGTTCATTTCTTGTACCAAATAGCCTTTGCAAATTACATTGATACCTCCTCTCAAATTTGTTGCAATTTCATCACATCCTCCTTCCATTCACTGTGATTTTGTCCCCAATCCATCTACAATCCATTTACCTACCATTGCACCTCCTTTTCAAGCCCTCATAGCCATGATTTTATCCCTCATATCACTATCCAACTTCACCCATTGTGTTCTTCCAAATGTTGGTCAAAATTTTTGTTAGAAAGTAGCAATATCATTAGTTTTCAATATTGTTTCTCTTGTGTGTATAAAACAACAATAAGAAAAAAAACACAAAGCATCCCTCTAAATGGAGCTACGCTCTCATTCCTCTTGATTGAATCGATTGAAAGCAAACCTCTATTGTGTAGCCATAAAATCGATTCTAAAAACCTTCAACACTTCACTAATAAAATATAAACCCTCTTTAATCAAGTTGCGCCCAAATTTGAGTTATTAATATATTGCTTATAGTGGTGATTTGTTCCCATTTCAACCTTCAAATAATTCTTTGTGGAACTACACTTAATAAAATGATCATTCAACACAAAGAGATTTATTCCCATTATATTCTTCTTCCTTCACTTTGAATTTATGACTTTGGAAATTTTTATGAGACGTTCTCAAATATGCAATTTATTTGAACAAAAAGATTCTAGGGTGCATTTCTCTCCATTTATTCTTCCATATATAAATCATTGTATAAATATTGTCATTTATTTAGTAGTTCATGGTTCCATCCTTCCTGCATTTCCATTGATGTCATTTGCATTCATTTGAAGAATTGTCCTTGACTCCTAGTTTTAATTTTATTTACTTGAAATTCATTATCTTTCATTTGGTTTTCCATTGTATTTCCTTTTATTAATTTTCCCACAACACTACAAGAAATAATCATTGAAGAACCAATACATTTATTTAGATATACACGAAAGTTGCATGAACATGTATACATGAAATGTTGTAACTTTGAGCCTTTAAAGCATTTATTGTCCAACTTTCCAGTGATACATTCCTTGGTGTTGCTTTTTATTGGTTTTCCTTGTTTTTATTTCTTTGCAGGATTTTTCTTTCTTTAATTTGATTACCATGTTCGGATTGTCATCGGTGTAGGATAGATTAGAGATTTAGTCATGCATTTATTGTGCTTGCACCTCTAACTTTACGAACCCCTCGGGTTGAAATTAAATGTAATGGAAATTATTGCATATAATTTACCCAAAATATAGCACCAAGATCATAGCATACCTCTAGTGAGAAAACAAAAAAGGAAAGAGAACCTTCATCAACCTCTAATAATACCGAACCCTAGGCCGCTGGAGAAATAACTTACAGGACGACATTAGAACTCCAAAACTCAGATATCCCATGGGATCTACTGACAAGATCCTAACTAGATCTACCTTTAGTAATCCCCCTTGTAGTTTTTGTAACTCCTCTAATATCCATTCAATCAAGTACCCCTCAGTATGCCCCCTCATCATCCAGTCGGGTCTGAATTCCACTAGCTTATGTAGTAATAGTTGGAAAGGACTATAAAAAAAATGAGTATGACTGCTAATACTGACAAAATGAATGTTATGATAATTAAATCCAAAAAATTCACCCATGAAACTTTCATATATTAAAATCATAACTCAGAGGAAGTTCCTTCATAGAAATATCTCAAAATCAATATTCATCGTAAGCTCAACTAAAACTATAGCATTGAGAAAAAGATACATGGAGGGTAGAAATCTTATTATGGGTTTGAAAAAAATTGTTAATTACTAAATATTTGGATATGGGATAAGAAAAACCTCCTCCTTGAGACTCTCGTTACTCCTATTATTTTATATGGATGTGAAGTTTGGGGATGCAATATCTCTAGAGAATCATCGAGAATGACAGAGAAAATCCAAAATAATTTTATAACTTATAATATAAAAATTAAAGGAAACACACCTTATCCTATTCTTCTCATGAAAGCGAGCATTTCCCCTATATGGATAAGGAAAGGAGAATGCTTAGTGGTGTTGGGATCACACAGGAATTCTGGGTGGAGGCAGTGGAGACTCCAAGATATATGGTGAATGTGTCTCCTTCGTCAACAGTAGTCGACAAGACTTCAAATGAGGAATGGTATGGTATGAAGTGTTTGGTGCCACATATCAAAGTATTTTTCTATGATGCATTTGTGCATGTGCCCAAGCAAAAGAGGAGAAATTTGGAGAAGAAGGCAATCAAATGTATTTTCATCAGATATAAAGAAGGGATGAAATGATATAAGTTCGGGGATCCTGCATCAAGGAGAACAATGTATAGTCAAGATGTGGTCTTCAGAGAAGTCAGAGGTAAATCTAAGCCTGAGGAAGTTGTTCAGACCAAGAATAATACTAATACGGTGCATTTTGAACTGAGGAACAAAGAAGATGATTCATATGAGTCGATTGAATCTGAGGAATAGGTTGAAAAACTAACTCCGGTGGTAAGGAGGTAAGAAAGAGTAAGGAAACCAGTTGAGAGCTACAGTCTACCTGAATTCCGTTCCGCATTTGTGCTAACCACCATTAATGATGAGCCCAAGTTGGTTGGTGAGGAAGTCGACTCAGCAGACGGTAAACTCTGGAAGGATACCATGATAGAAGAGATGGAACACTTGTACAAGAATGAGACATGGGATTTAGTTAAGTTACCTAGTGGAAAGAATCCCGTCGGTAGCAAGTAGGTGTTCAAGAAGAATATGAATGTCGCAGGACAAGTCGAGAAGTTCAAATCTCGACTCGTAGAGAAAGGTTATTCCCAAGCCGAGGGAGTCAACTTCGGTGATATTGTTTTCCCCTATTGCAAAATTAACTTCCATTAGAGTACTAATGTCTCTGGCCGCAAAATTTGATCTGAAGCTAGAACAGATGGATGTGAAGGCAACATTCCTACATGGTGACCTGGAAGAAGAAATATGCATGAAACAACCTGAAGGATTTGTAGTAAAGGGCAAGCAAAAGTTGGTGTGCAAACTCAAAAGATCCCTTTATGGTCTAAAACAATCACCAATGATGTGGTACTAGAAGTTTGACACATACATCCTTATTTTTGGTTTTGTGAGAAGCAAAGTGGATCGCTGCATATATTCCAAGGAAGAAGGTGGGTGTTTCATATATGTAGCTTTGTATGTCGATGACATGTTGTTGATTGGAAACAACATGGATGAAATAAAGGAGGTGAAGAAGCAACTATCCTCCAAGTTCGACATGAAGGATCTTGGTACAACTAAATTCATTATGGAAATGGAGATTTACAGAGATCGAGTCGCTAGAAAGATCTGGTTGAATCATATGAAGCATATTGAAATAGTTCTGAAATGGTTCAACATGGAGGATTTCAAACTGGTGAAGGTGTACATTTTTGTGCGAGCAAGGCTTACTATTGAACAGTTTCCAAAGACACAGGAAGAAATAGAGGACATGGCATGTGTTCCCTATGCAAGTGTTGTTGGTATTGTAATGTATGTGATGGTTTTCACTCGACCAGACATTGCCCATGTAGTGGGAGTGTTGAGGAGGTACATGTCAACACCTGGAAAGGAGCACTAGATAGTTTTTAAGAGAGTATTCAAGTATTTGTGTGGCACGAAGGATTATGCTATATGCTACCAAGGAAGACCTGGAGGTGATAGTGGTAAAGTAGATATACATGTCTTTGTCGATACCGAATGGGATAGAGATATGGATAGATAGAGGTCGACCAATGGATATGCCTTCAAAATGTTTGGTGGATAAATAAGCTAGATGAGTAAGCAATATGCAGTATTAGCCTTGTAAAAAAAAAAAAGTGAATACATGGCAGCCACTCATGGAAGAAAATAAGCGGTATGGATTCAAAGGTCGTGTTCAGAAATCAGGTTTGAGAAGAGAGCTATGAAGGTGAGTTGTGATAGTCAAAGTGCAATATTTCTGGAAAAGAACCCTACTTATCTTTCAAAGACTAATCACATTGATGTGAAATACCATTTCGTAAGAGATATGCTGGAAAGTAACAAGGTGGTACTGGAGAAAGTAAACACATTGGAAAACATAGCAAACCCATCGACCAAGTCTGTGAGTGCCGTGAAGTTCTCCTGGTTTAGAGAGGCAATGGGCATTTCTTCCTTGGGTCTGTGAATGAAAGTTTAGGAATCTCCTATTTCAACAAAGAAAACAAAAAGTGGGAGAATGTTGGGTTGTTACATTCTTTGCAGTGAAAGTCTAGTCGAGGTAGATCGATTGACGGTTGAAGGTCGAGGTGGATTGGCATCAGTCAAGGTCTAGGTGGATCAAGAATAATTCGAAGGTCGAGGGAGTTGACTGGAGAAATTCGAATTTGAAGATATCTATGATAAGTCAACCGAAAAGAGGTCGAAGTGCGGGTGTGAGATGATCGACTAGAGACCGAATGAAGGACCGACTGGTAACCTGAATTGGAGTCGACTGTAACATAATATAGGGATTTGCGGGATTTGTAGCCAATGATATGCATGTATCTGTAACCATTTTTGGGTGCCAATATTTAGGGTTTTTCATATTGTAAAGCCTATAAATAGGCATGTTGTAAGGTCATAAAGGATAATGAAAAATGTTGTATTGCACTTATGCAGGTTAATGCATGTGTAATTGTAGGTTGATGGTCATGCATATGTAAGCCGAATTGGCTACAAAGTTGTTCTTGCACAAGCATGAGGGTATCATGTCGATTGTGTCTTTGGTGTGGACCAAGGTTAGATATGTAACCTTTTATTCATATTGAATAAGACAACAAGAGATCAGATCGCTCAAAGGAATGTTGGTTTTTCTCGGCTAAGGGTTCCAAGGTAAAATATCAATGTATTGTGTGATTTCCTATTTCATTTACGTTCTTGATTAAATTCTTCTTCTCTTCTGCTAGTATTAGTGTGGAAGTGTCTTTCATTTCCTGAAAAAAACATAGTTATCGATTTGATGAGAACTATGACCTAAAAGTGATAACTCTAGCTCCCATATTTTTGGACAAACAACACCAAAAGAAACCTCCAAATCAAAAAGTGGTGCTTCTATCACTTTTTTCCAGGGGTTAAAATTGACACCTTTTAAATGATTGAACTTTTTTAATATTTAGTTTTTTTTTAAAATAATATTTTTGAATTTTTTTATATTTGGTGTTTTCCATCCATCCACAACTTGGGCCTAATGGTTAAGAACATGTGTTTTCTCCTAAGATATCATAGTTTGAAATCCATAGGGGGTAGGATATGTACACATACGTAGACTTTCATAGTCAAATCTTTGGGCGAAGGGGGTCCCTTTTCCCGCAATCAGGGGGGTCTCATACATCAATTCGATGTCTCACTTGGTCATGACCTTAAAATTAGTTTTATAATTTTAGGCCCTAAACAAACAGAGTTTTTTTAGGGGTAGAATCATGTTTTTATTTGATGTATCCAAGTGTGCGCAACACTATGACATGTCTACACCCTTTCTTTGATAACAATCCTCGCGCACTACTCAACTGCGTGCAAATACTAAACTTGGTGTCAATGGATCACCAACCTATATGTACATTTACATTTACAATTGGTACCAAGTGCTCACCAATCTATATGTACAATTGCAAATGGAGTTCAGATTAGGGACATTACAAATGGCAACCTCCTTCCCAAATATTTTTGCAAGGTATCAAGTGGAATTCATCACATCAAGGGATCTGGTGGCTCTGACATTAAATTCCAACACCAACGTACCATTGGGAAATCAAATAGTAGGGAAGAGACATGGTGTACCCTCAGTATGGAAATTGTCAATGGATGAAGGGAGAATTTGACATTCTTTTACCCCTCCCTCGGTCTCGTCACATTTTCCATTAGATGGTAGATTTGAATTACATATTATTGCAAGGACGATTTGATCTCAAAGCAATTGTCCAACTTTGACATTGTTATGTCGTGGAATTTGATGTATAGGTGAGAATTTTGTTAGTAAAATTGTCAAATTTCATGCATTTCGATGGTGAGTTTGTGGAATTTCATATGGAAACGCAGGATCAGGATGGTGGATTATTGATTTTGGTTTCAAGAGGGAGAATTTGAATTGGAATTTGACTACATATTATAATCCACATCAATTTCTACTAATTTCCAGAGCTTCAAAACATGATCGGTGGACTATATTGTGCCAATGTGTCACAGTAGAGACCTACTTCTAGTTCCCGAGGCCATTGTATCATGAATTTTAGAGCCATTAATTGGTTTTCATATAGTGCTAGGCTTAATTCGGATAAATTTGTTGCAGAAAGAATTAAAGGTAAGTCTATTGAAGTAAATGTTTAGGAACTTGTCCAATTTTTGTCAAGGTATTTTACTACTCGAACTTCAAGAGGAAATTTCCTTTCTCTTACACCATTTTATGGAACCTTTAAATATGAGTTGTGCTTACTAATCCCCTTCATAGTCTTAGTATGAGCATGGAACGATTTGAACTTGACCATTTCATGTCATCTTGCATTTCCTGCGTGAATTTGAATTACTGACATCCACTTGAAATTTGCAAGGCTTGTGTATTCCCAAGCTAGATGATATGTTTTAAATCTATATATGTTTATTTGGAATGCCAATGTGGAAAATGGATTTATAGCCATATGATTCACATAGGAGAATGAATGGGTGTTTTGACTCTTGTGCAAAGAGGCTTGGTTAAGGTGATTGTTCTCATTACATGAGCATTGCTTTTTGTCACGAGGTATTTACCCAGTGAATCTGGGACATAGCACCCACATTCATGGGATATTAAAGAATAACCCTAATAACAACATCATTTTCAATGTCACAACGAATCTTAGGTATAATCTATTGAGCTTTGTTTTGGTATTGTGGTTTCATTGAGTGTTCCTAATTGAAACTCTTTCCTATACAAGAATATTGAACAAGATTATACAAGAATCTTGAAAATGATTCAATGTGGATGATTAAATAATTGGTAAAGGAATGAATTTTGAGTGGTCTCACCTTGATATGATTCTAGGCTATTTTGAGGTTAAAAAATCTCTTCTTTGGTTGGTTGACCCCTCCTAGTAACTTCATTTAACGAAAATCATTTAACATCATTAATGCCACGTAAAGAGTTTGAGGGATAACTATATTCTCTTGTATTCCTTATTGTTTGTTTCCAAGGGATTCCATTCTCCCTCTTTGGAATTCAAAAGGTCTTATCAATGTAATTTTGGCTGATATTGTTCCAAGGGATTCCATTCTACCTCTTTGGAATTCAAAATGTTTTATCAATGTAATTTTCATATATTATTGTGCCCATAGATAAACATCACTTTCTATATAGGTTGTACCATTCATATCACCATTCTTCTTTTGTTAAAGAACCATTGAATCTTTGGTATCTCAATGTTTGGTTCTGAAAATGAAATTTGGTTTGCGGTTCAGCTATGGTGCTTTGGTTTGCGGTTCAGCTATGGTGCATCCATTGGTCTTGTTCTTGGCTACATGACATGGTGCATCCATTGGTCTTGTTCTTGGCTACATGACATGGTTCGATTGGTTCGATTTCATGAATAAATTAGGGCATTGCAATTTTGAGTTTGTTCGGAGCACTACAATTCCAATTAGTTTCATTAAGTAAGGTTATTTTTCTTATTTCTAACATATTTATATTGGGATGGGATTAAAATTGACAAATATGCCTTTATCATTCCGACAAGACAATTTTCAATTTTATGGTTGATCTAAGCATAACCTCAAAAAGTATATCCCATTTTATATCCCATCCTTAAAGAGCCGACGGAAATGGTGAAAAGTAAAAGAATACATTTAAAATTTAAAGGGCCATTGAAATGAAAAAGACAACAACCTCAAAGAGTATATCCCATCCTTAAAGGGCCAACGAAAATGCAATGGTAAAAAACAAAGGAATACATTTATAATTTAAAGGGCCATTGAAAGACAACCTTAAAGGGCCATTGGAATGGAAAAGACAACAAAAATGCAATGGTAAAAAGTAAAGGAATACATTTAAAATTTAAAGGGCCATTGAAATGGAAAAGACAACGAAAATGCAATGGTAAGAAGCAAATAAATGCATTAAAAATTTAATTTCATAAAGATTTATTTCATGTGAAACAATCTCATATTTAATGGATTTGATGTGAGAAAAGTGAATATTGACATTTTAATCATCCACCTCCTTGCTATTTTCTTGGATTCTAATATATTTATGGATAGGGATAAATGTGTTTTTAATCATTTGAGTATTTTCTTGGTTTCTAATATATCTATACATAAATTTATATTTAGATAGAGTTAAATGTGTTTTTTATCATTTAAGTAAATTAGTTTGATGGGTTAAATTGTTTTTATGAACTAGAGATTTAGAAAAATTCATTTCACGAGTTTGATAAACTACTTTTTCTTTTAAAAAAGGTCAGTAACATAATTTTGTTAATGTATCATTTAATCCTTTCTCCAATAGAGCAATCATGCCAACTATGTTGAATTTCTTCATAACACATAATATATAAATCATGCCAACTATGTTGAATTTCTTCATAACACATAATATATAAGGACTACATAGCATATTGTACCTATCAATATATGCGCCCATACTGTTTGTACTAGCGGGTGGCAACGTTCAACGCGCACCTCGGCTGCACTCACCTATCTATTTCTGTTTACAGATCATTTTATATAAAATACGGAAATATCGTTCCGTGTGCGATATCCACTTTACCTCCCAGGGAAATCTGGCAACGACAATGGCGCCCATCTACATAATCGATTTGCCGATTTAGAGATCCGGGTTCCAGCCTCGACTACTCAAATTAAAATTGATTTCCTTCGAATGTCTGGCCGAATTGCCAGTCAGAGGGAGCCACGTTGTAAGAAGTAACCGTTCGGTC
>JASDQU010012225.1:69916-89347 GCA_032191745.1 Picea mariana
GGGGGGGGCGAAGGCCCAAAATTTGACCGCGCAAGTTTGAATGGTCGGGATTGAAGTGCCTAGATCTGGAACACACATTCAATTCTGGACCCCCCTTACTATTCTTCCTTTAACGAGGGGGGGGGGGTCTGGAATGAGTCGGTTTTGAATGTGAGCGCTCTGATATCATGGCGACCTCTTGTGGTGTCAGCCCCCATCCTACATAAAACCACTTACCGCCTTCACCTCCCTCTGCCATTTTTCCTCCACTTTGTCTCTCACCTTCGCCCATCACATCCTCCACTCACTAAGTTGTAGCCCCTAATCACTCCCAACTTCCATTTCTTGCCAAGTGTCCCACTGTTCATGTCCTCCCTGGTAGATGCTCTCACCACGTATGCTGCCGCATCCTCACACCTTTCATCCACTCATTGTCCTCCTGACCTATCCCTGTCCCGCCTTCGCCCATGACTCACTCACCTCCTTCCATGTGTCTCGCACTCCCTGTCACCCCCACCTTAGCTGGTCGCCTCAGCCTTGTCAGCTTCATCCATGTCTGCCAGCCATGTCCCCTTGTAGCATTCCAGTGAAGAAACAGACAACCAAAGACAGTCTTCCATGAATCCTAGGTGTAGAGTTGAACAAGGATTTTTAGATCTCGACGAATCAGTTAATGCAAAGGTGGAAGGTGGGTGAGACATCGTCTCCTTCCATAAATAGAAAGCCGGGAAAAGACAAGCGCAGAGGTAGACTGTTAGTCCTTCCTGACAATTATCACGTCCATCAGAATATTGCATGGGCAGTTTTCCCAACATCTGCATACACAGCCTGGTAGAGAAGCTCATCTACGTAAGGCCTTGAATGCATGACATGATCAGCTTCTGAAAAACTGAGCCAATTCTAAGTATATGTAGGCAGTTTTTCCATTTTTGTTGGTATTGATGGTAGAGCTAAGCTCCCGACTGTAAAGTTTTGATGAAGCACTAGTTTTCCTGGTTATGTATTTGTATGTGAAGCTTCTTGTCTAATGAAATTCACCCTCTTTCCATCTCTCTGTAAACAACCGTGTTAAAACACTCGGAATTGGAGTATCCAGTCGAGGGTGATTATGTTGTGTGATGAATGCTTGATCATGACAGTGTTTTCACCAGTTCTAATCAGTTTCCTGTGTCTTTTTCTCCCTCTTACGTTAAGTAGCTCATTGGAAGATTCAAGCAAGCTGTTACAGTAGCCACTGTGATGCAGGTTTGATCACTGTGTTACTGTAACTGTGTCATCCTGGCACATTTCAGTGTTTTGTTCTTTCTTCTACGGGCTGTTAGAAGCTTGATGCCTACAACAAACCTTTGCAGTTTCTCTCCGAAGTCTTCCTCCTACTCACCCTTATTACAACTTACTGACTGGAGTTAGATTAAGACCTCACCTGTTGATGCATAGCCTAGTCCAAGGTTCTGAGTTAAAGCAATATTGTTCTGAGTTTACTTCCATTTGATCACCATTTATAAACAAATTATGACATAAACTAATGGGTATCAGGCTTACTCCTACTGCAATCCAAGAGTGACTCCTGGTGCTACCATTTCTAGCGTCGTTGCCATTGTCGGGGATGAAGTTGAAGATTTTCCCTGGGATTGAACGGAATCGAGCCTCTGATTCTGAAGGTGCATCAGGTATCATAGCCCTTCAGGATTGCTACTATGCGCTTGGAAACTCCATTGTGATGACTCCACTGTGGTGAACCTGCTGTTTCAGTTGTGGCTTCCAGAGGCAGACAAACATGGTCTCATCCATAGCTACCTCTAACTATGCCTAAAGCTGATTCAAAAAAAATTATCAGAAAATCAAAGGCCCTTGGAGAAGGAGATTCGGCTGTTGAACCAGGTAGTTTTTATAGTTCTCATTTTCCTCTTCTAGAAACTTCATTGTCTTCTTCTCAGTTTTCTAGCAGACCTCTTACTGAAGTTTCCCATTTCCTGAACTTTGGGAGTGTTCGTGCTGAGTTCCCTTCCCCTGGTCTTACATCGGAGGGAGAAAATATTGTCACTCCTATCTCCCCTGACGTCGCAGCCTGGTCCAAGGATGATTTTAAGAATGAAAATTTATTTTAAAATGTAGAAACATTGGCGAATCTTACTAATCCTTCATATGCCAACTATAAATGTATGGCGATATTTTTGTGAAAATATTCAAATTTCTAAGGATTTTATATAGTTTTTATAAAATTTTGGTGCTTTTTAAGGTAAAATATTTTATCCTATAGAATTTAGGCAAATCATTTTTAAAATAGTGAATCTCGTTTTTGGAAAAACCATGGAAAATTAGTCCATGAGCGAAATTTAGCCCCTAAAATCATCCATGGCCTTGTCTAGACCCAGGAACTTAGGATATTTTCCTACCCCAGGATTTAAAACCCCTTATCCTATTATTGTTTCTACTACTATACCCACACCAATATCTTCTCCCTTAATCCCTACAATCTCCCTTGGTCAAACACCTTCTCCTCCTAGTTCTCCTCCACCTAACATTCCTATGGCAGGGGAAAATCCCCCCATGACTAGGATGGAGGCCATAATAGCTACTAGGTATGCTCCCCTTGTGTTACCTTAGCCTCTCAATGCCATTCCAACAAATGGCTACCTCAAGCAACTGCCCAAATTTACAGGTGAAGGAGACATAACCGCAGAAGAACAACTTGAGGCCTTTTATAGTTTTACAGATCATCATATCATCATGCATGTAGACATATGGATGATGATTTTTGTTCATAACCTTGAAGGTGAGGCTATAAAATGGTTTAGGGCCCTGCCTCCTAGATCTATCGATGGGATAGAGGCTTTGGATAACACCTTCTTGAGATAGTGGGGAGATAAGAAAGACTTCATGTATTACATGAAAAAGTTTGGGTCCCTAAAGAGAAAGGAAGGAGAGTCTATCTATGACTTCTTCAAGAGATTCAATAAAATGTACAATAGGATCCCTGCTGAGATAAATCCCTCAGAAGATTTAACCAAAATTACTTATGCCAGTGCATTTGACCTTGATTTTTKCCTTCTATTGAGGGAAAGACAAGCCACTTCCCTATATCATATGCAGGATGCGGCTGTGGAAGTAGAGTCTAATATATTGGCTGTTGATCGACTCAGAAATAAAGCTGATAAAGACACACCCAGAAGRAGATCTGAAGCCTCCACATCTGGTTCTTCTACATCTTACCCTCAAGTGGATTAATTGACAAAGATGGTAAAGACTCTGTCTGCAGAGATGGAGAAAATGAAAATGGAGGGAAAACAGACTTACAAAAATCCTCAAAACATTGACAACAAAGGAAATTTCAGGAGGCCAAACAACAATGTTCCCCAGATTATGCCAAGGGAATAGAGGAGCAGAGATAGAGATGATCAGAGGATCCAAAAACCTCTCCAAAACAACCTTATTGCCGATGAGGAAGGAGAGGAGATAGATGAGCTTGGTCCTAAAATTCACTATATTAAAGACACCTCCCCTTTTCCCCATTTGACTCAATCTGCATATGAAGAATCCCTCATGAACAGTCAAATAAACGAAATGAGTAAAGGGGAAAAATCCAACAGTACTCCTAACAGATACAACCTTGGATCGAAGAAGAAAGAAGGGAAGTCTGATATTCCTCATCAGCCTCTCTTGGCAGAAAAGCCTCTTAAGTCTGCAACAAATATAACCAAGGAAAATAAAATTCAGAATATTTCACCAACAACCAAATACCCTCTCCCTGAGGTAAGGGAAATTCCTAAGCCTCCTTCCTCCTTTAGTTTTGATCACAAAATTCAAAAAATTAGAATTCCCGTACCCCTCTCGGAACTAGTTAAAAATGAAGATTTCAAAAGGTCCCTCTCTAAACTGTTGAAGTTCGAGCCACTGCAGCTTACCACAGAATCAATAAATCTCCAAGATGAAAAGACAACAGTTATCCTAGGTCCCATGGTAGAAGACAGAGATGATTCATCCCCTCCCTTTTACACATCCCTAAACATACATGATAAGGTGCTGCATAATTTCCTGTTGGATTCAAGGGCTTCCCATAACCTCATGCCCAAAACAGTCATGGAAGAATTGGGACTGGAAGTAACAAAGAACTACCATGACTTGTACTCTTTTCATTCAAGAAGGGTGCAATGCCTTGGAGTCATGAAAGACCAGGTGGTGTCCTTATTTTAGCTGCCAATGAAGAGTGTGGTCATGGACATTATGGTAGTTGATGTTCCCCCCAAGTTTGGCATGCTATTGTCAAGATCTTGGATTAAAAAGCTTGGAGGAACATCACAAATGGACCTCACATATGCCACTATTCCTGTGTTTTTTTTTTGGGGGGGGGGATAGAAGACTTTACAGGGAAGCCCAGCTAGCATACATTGTTGTGATGAAGCAGAGCCCACTAATCATCCCATCTTTGCACTTGACACTGATTTGGGGTCTAGTTTGTTGCATCTCACTGATACTCTYGAAGCCCCTCTCGTAAATAGAAAGAAACCCGTTGCTCATCATGAAATACCTCCCCCAACTACCTCTGTGTGGAAGATGTTCTTTGATGGAGCCTCTTCTAGTGAAGGTGTTGGTGCTAAGTGGTGTTTCTGTCACCTTGTCAGGAAACCATATCTCTGTCATACAAGAGAGAKTTTGAAACTACCAATAATGTGGAATAATATGAAGCTCTTGTTTTAGGTTTAAGGGCTGCAAAAGAAATGGGAATTGAAGAGGTAGCAGTGTTCGAAGATGATGAATTGATAGTTCAGTGGGTCAGAAATTCTTATCAGGCTAAACATCCTCGACTCAAAAATTACAAAAATGAGGTGTGGGACCTAATTGATAATTTCTTCTCAACTTTCAACATTTCTTTTATTCCAAGAGAGGAAAATACTTTGGCCGATTCCCTATCTATCTCAGCTAGCCAGTTTAGGATCCCTCTGCCACCTACGATCAAATATGATGTTGAGATAAGATATAGGCCATCTGTACCGGACAATATCAAGCATTTGAAGGCATTCGAGGATGATCTTGAAATCAAAAAATTTCTTGAGTCTGTTGATAAATTCTATGCATTGTACATTGATCAGGACCTTGATCCCGAAGGTGACCCTCACCCTGAGGTATTTTTAAATAAAATTTATAATCACCATATTGTTTAGTTTCCTAGCAATCAAATTCCAAAGGGAATAGTTCCTTTAGAAATATTTTTCGATGGGAATGATGTGGCAATAAAGGGTAAATTTTCAAATGAGGGTGCTAATGTAACTGAGTGAAATATTGGCACAGAGGAGGATCCTAGGTTCGTCAAGTTGTCAAGTAGCCTGTCAGGGGAGAAGAGAGCTGAATATACTGAGCTATTGAAGGAATTTGCTGATGTGTTCACCTAATCCTATGAAGACCTCAAGACATACGACACATCTCTCATTGAGCACAAGATCCCACTGAAAGAGGAGGCTAATCCATTTAGGAAGAAGCTAAGATAGATTAATCCTATGTTTTTGCCTATCATGGAAAGAGAAGTAAAGAAGTTGTTAGATGCCCAAATCATTGTCCCCTTGAGATATTCTGAATGGGTGGCCAATCTGGTCCCAGTGAGAAATAAGAGTGGAGAAATCAGACTCTGTGGCGATTTCAGAAATCTGAATAGAAGCTTAAGGAAGGATAATTACCCCTTACCAAAGATGGAACACATATTGTAGAGGGTAACAGGGGCATCCAAAATTTCAATGATTGATGGCTTTTATGGCTACAATCAGATCTCTGTTCTGCCTGAAGATAGGGAGAAAACAACATTCATCACTTCTTAGGGGACATTCATGTATGCCAAAATGCCCTTTGGATTGATGAATGTAGGGGAAACGTTTCAGCGAGCCATGGACATAGCCTTCATTGGGGAGAAAGATCAGTTCATGGTGATCTATCTAGATGACATCACAGTCTTCTCCAGATCTGATAAAGAGCACTGCTGTCACTTGAGGAAGGTTTTCTTGAAATGCAGGAGGTTTGGACTTTCCTTAAACCCAAAGAAATATTTATTTGATATGAAAGAGGGGAATCTGTTAGGCCATATAGTATCAACAGAGGGAGTGAGAATTGATCCCAACAGGGTAGAGGATATTCAGACCCTATCACTTCCCAGGTCTAGAAAAGAAGTCCAGGCTTTCTTGGGGAAGATTAACTTTCTGAGGAGGTTCATCTCAAATTTTTCTGATTTGGTGAAACACATCACAGTCATGATTAGAAAGGGAAATGAAGTAAAATGGACTGCTGAACCCAGGGAATCTTTAGTCCAAATAAAAAAAGCATTGACTGAGGTACTTGTGTTGATTAGTCCTGATTATTCCAAGGATTTCCTAATTTTTTCTTTTGCTTCTTTTGATACAATAGCAACGACTTTATTGCAGAAAAATGAGGAAGGGCAAGAGAAACCCATTTCCTTCTTCAATAAGGCATTAATAGATGTAGGAATTAGGTATGAAATCATGGAGAAACAAGCCTATGTCTTGGTGAAATCTCTCAAATATTTCAGAGTCTGTGTCTTGCACTCAAAGGTAATTTCATACATTCCTTCAGCTTCTATGAAGGACATCCTTATACAGCCTGGCATAGATGGGAGAAGGGGTAAATGGATTGCCAAGATCCTTGAGTTTGACCTGGAGATAAAGCCCACCAAGTTGGTTAAAGGACAAGGTTTAGCCAAGCTGCTGGCTTAATCCAATTATAAGGCCTGGGGGGTTAGATTCATCAATGCTTACTCAGAAAATCAACAAGCTGAGTTATCCAACAAAAGCTCTCAGGGTGGTTTATCACTAGCAGAGTGCACCTGCTATAGAGACATTATATAGTTTCTGCTAGAATTGAAGCCCCCTGATGAAATGGGGAAGAGTAAGGCAAGAGATTTAAAGCTCAAAGTAGTCAAATATTTCCTTATTGACCAAGTCTTGTACTGGAGAGACCCTATAGGGGTGTTTCTGAGGTTTCTTAACCCACAGGAGGCCCAAAAAGTTACATTTGATTTCCATAGAAGCCTCTGTGGGGGGCACCGTTTTTGGAAGACCACAACCTAAAAAATTCTTAGGGTTGGGTACTACTGGCCCACCTTATTCACTGATGTCTGCAGAGAAGTCAGAGCCTACATCAAATGTAAAAAAATCTCAGGAAAGAAACAACTCAAATCTCTGCCATTAAAGCCTGTAGTAGCTTCAAGACCCTTTCATTAATGGGGATTGGACTTCATTGGAGAGATTCATCTTGCTTCAAGTGGTCAACACAAGTGGATTTTAACTGCAATAGATTATTTCACCAAATGGATAGAGGGTATCCCCAACAGGAGTGCTTCTCATAAAGTAATCATTGGATTCTCAAAAGACATCATAGCAAGGTTTGGCTGCCTAAATTGAATCATCATTAACAATGTTGCATCCTTCAAATATGAGCCATTAATCAAGTTCTATGAGCAGTTTGGGATTTCATTGATTCACTCCACTCCCTGTTATCCCCAAGGAAATGGACTGGCAGAGTCCTCTAACAAAATTTTGATCAAGCTTATTAAAATATTGTTGGAAGACAACAAGAAGGCCTGGGACTCAAAACTCAAATTCGCTCTGTGGGATGATTGGGTGACAACAAAGAAGTCCCTGGGAACCTCCCCTTTTTAACTTGTTTATGGGACAAAAGTTGTATTTCCCACTCAGCTAGCTCTACCTATAGCAAAATTCTTTCAAGATTATGAAGGAGAGCCAGACCATATGGTCAGAAGAATTCATCAACTGGTGGAAGTGCAGTAGACTAGAGAGTAGGTAATGAACATAGCTCATAGTCTTCAACAGAAGATCAAGTAGGCCTTTGACAGGAAGGTCAGAAAGGAGGAATTTGGGCTGGGAGATTTGGTGCTTAAGTGGGATGCACCCAGGAAGGATAGAGGAAAACAAAACAAGTTTGAATCCCTCTGGATTGGGCCCTTAAAAATCTTTGAAGTATTTTTAACAACACCTACATGTTGCAGGATTTGGAGGGTGAAGAGGTTTTTAATGGCCCAATAAATGGGCATATCCTGAAGAGATGTTTTGTTTGAGCCTCAAGTGGCTCTGGTATTTTTGTAAATATTGTTTTTCTGTTTATTTTTGGTTTCAATAAGGGACTCCATAGCCCAACAACAAGGCATTGAAGCTGCAAAGAGTTATTAGAGCCTCACAGGGAGGACTCTATCCCTCATGGAGCCTAATGTTAGCACATATTCTTGTAAAGGGGGAGTTTTTCTCCGAATTCTAGCCCTTGTTGTAAAATGCTATGAAATGGGGTTTAAAAACCCATCAAATGCATTTTATTCAAAGGTTCTAGCCATGAGCTCCCAAGCGCAAATCTCAGAAAATATCGTTTCTATCTTAAAATGCTTACAGGCAGGCATTTTTCTTTTCAACGGCGAGGATTTTTCATCTGGAGCAGATCAACGGTCATCGGGTAAGTCAGAGCCATGTAGTTGCACGAGGATTAGCTCCTGGGCTCATCCCTTATGGCCAAAGTCTTGAAAATGATCTGGGTCATCCAATCCTGTGGGGACATGTGACACACGATTAAACACCGTCGTGGTTTCGAGAGTCGAGATTTCAAGAGACAAGGGGTCCCTCCTCCATTGCATTTCAAAACCCCAAAAAATGAAACATGAAGCCCTGAAAAGATTAGGACCATCGATCAAAGAGAAGACTCAGCCATCCGATCTCAGAGGAACAGTTGGAAATTTATCGATGTTTCGGGGATTGTGAGTTAAGAGAGTCAGGTCCTGCTTTGTATTTAAAAACCCTGAAATGTGAAAGGTTAAGGTCCCAGGGGGTTAGGCTCGCGATCCTAGCGCTAGGTCACATCAAGCGAGCCAGAGCTGGAGGTAGCACCCTTGCCATCAAAGTCATCTCAGTCGTCCATCTGAAGGACGCATGGCGTAAATCCGCGCTTTCACAGATTGGTCATTGGGAAATTGAGGAAGAGATGCATCATGAATCCCCGGTGCGCGAAGTCCTGGAAGAATATGGACCATTAATCATTTGAATATCTCAGTTGTCCATCAGGAAAGACACACAGGTGCATTGTGCTAAGATGCACGTAGATTTGGGTGGTCAAAATATGCATGCCCAAATCTACGACCAGGGTTCCATTCTAGACCCCCCTGCCATTTTTCCTTTAATGGGGGGGGTGGTCCAAAATTTGACCGCGCAAGTTTGAATGGTCAGGATTGAAGTGCCTAGATCTGTGGAACACATTTAATTTCGGACCCCCCTTTCCATTATGCCTTTAACAAGGGGGGCGGAGGGTCCGGAATGAGGCAGTTTTGAATGCGGGCCCTCTGCTATTGTGGCGCCCTCTCATGGTGTCATCCCCCCTCCTACATAAAACCACTTACTGCCTCCATTACCTCCTTCACCTCCCTCTTCCATTTATCCTCCACTCCATCTCTCACCTCTTCCCATCACATCCTCCACTCAGTACTGGGTCGTAGCCCCTAATCACTCTCATTTTTCATTTCTTGCCAAGTGTCCCACTGCTCATGTCCTCCCTAGAAGATGGTCTCACCACGTATACTGCTACATCCTCACACCTATCCTCCACTCATCATCCTCCCAACTTATCCCTGTCTCTTCTTCGCCCATAACGCACTCACCTCCTGCCATGTCTCTTGCTCTCCCTATCACCCCCACCTTAGCTAGTCACCTCAGCCTCGTCAACTTCTTTCACGTCCGCCAGCTAGGTCCCCTTGTAGTAGTCTAACGAAGCAACAGACAACCAAAGATAGCCTACCATGAATCCCGGGTGTAGAGTTGACCAAGTCTTTTCATATCCTGATGAATCAGTTAATGCAAAGGTGGAAGGTGGGTGAGACATCATCTCCTTCCACAAATAGAAATCCGGGAAAAGACAAGCGCAGAGGCAGAATGTCAGTCCTTCCTGACAAAGATCGTGTCCATCAGAATACTGTATGGGCAGTCTACCCAATATCTGCATGTGCAGCCTGACATAGAATCTCATCTACGTAAAGCCTTGAATGCATGACATGATAAGCTTCTGACAATCCGAGCTAGTTCTAAGTATATGTAGACATTTTTGCCATTTTTGCTGGTATCGATGGTAGAGCTAAGCTCCCGACTATAAATTTTTGATGAAGCACTAGTTTTCCTGGTTAGGTATTTGTATGAGAAGCTTCTTGTCTAATGAAAGTCAACCTCTTTCCATCTCTCTATAAACAACTGTGTTAAAACACTCGAAATTGGAGTATCTAGTCGAGGGTGATTATGTTGTGTGATGAATGTTTGATCATGACACTATTTTCACCAGTTCTAATCAGTTTCCTGTGTATTTTTCTCCCTCTTACCTTGAGTAGCTCATTGGAAGATTCAAGTGAGCTATTACAGTAGCCACTATGATGTAGGTTTGATCACTGTGTTACTGTAATTGTGTCATCCTGGCACATTTCAGTGTTTTGTTCTTTCTTCTACGGGTTGTTGGAAGCTTGATGCCTATAACAGAACCTTGAAGTTTCTCTCCAAAGTCTTCCTCCTACTCACCCTTATTACAACTTACTGACTAAAGTTAGATTAAGACCTCACCTGTTGATGCATAGCCTAGTCCAGGGTTCTGAGTTAAAGCAATATAATTCAAAAATTCTTCAAAATCTCCAAGCTTTAGCTATTGGAAGCCCATTATCCTCCTGGTGCTTTACTTTCAATTACCAATTCTATTATCCATATTGTGGCTGAAACTCAATTTCTCTATTCCATAGAGTTGCTTCAGGAAGAATTCAACTTATTGTTTCTTGTTACATGCTTCAATTTGTTAGCACTAGAAGTCACCCTCAAATTGCATAGAAGGTAATCCTAGTACCCATAAATTTATAAAGTAAATGTAAATGAGTTTAGGTGGTCAAATGCAGAAGACTCAATGATAATAACATTCTAACTCAAAAATCTGGGCGAGCATGCATAAGCAATTGAGGTCTGGAATCAACTTCAGTGAGTAAGTTGGAGTGAGGGTGAATAGAGGGAAGACTTTGGTGAGGAGAGTGTAGAGGTCTGTTGTGGACATCAGGTCTTCCAGCAGCCTAAGGAGGAAAAAATTAAACACAAGATCTTCTTTGATTCAAATATCAAAGAAACTAAAAGAAATTATAATAACACTATAACATAACACTCATCATAATACAATCATTCATGAATTCTCTCAATATAAGAGGCAAATAAGATGGAGTAAGAAATCTAACATAGATTAACCAAGATGTCTCAAAAAACAAATACATAACCATAGAACCAATGTTCTTCATAAAAACATTACAATAGAAGGGAGCCTAGCTCAACCATTCGACCCTAACAAAATATCAAAACTGCCTATATATACTAAAATGCTGCAACCACTAGGAATGTGACCATATCAATGCCTTCAAAGACTTTAGTCGATGCCCACTCTATTAGGTTGTGCAGACTTCATGATTTTAGATGCAAGCCATGCATAGTTATGTGCTTTACAGGAAAATTTTCCCATAAGGAAGCTTTAGATCATAAGTGTGCCTTCATGGCTTCTCTTTGCAACGTTTTCCATTTATGGGATGAGGCGAGGTCTCAAATGCTACCCACAATCTTCAATAATTGTCTTCATTGGGATTAGGACTGGGCCTGACACCCATAAATTTTCTCATATGGTGCCAATGATTTCTACAAGTCAATCCTGACGCCTCGAGGCTCTGCAGATCTTCTTTTGTGAGAAATGTGAGTGTTGCAGGTGGTAGGTTGATAGCGTATCCACAGGGGTGATGTGGAGCAAGGTGCTTGACAAAATATTGCATGCCCCAATGAGTGAGTGATGACCATGCATTGCTCTTGGATAGGATGTTATATGAGTGCATGATTGCGGGTCCACTCAAAGGTGGTTTTGATTTAGACTGATTTTGGGCCCACAATCCATATCCCTTTACCACGTATCGCTCTTGACTTACCATGGCTTCAATTGCAGGACCACTCAAGAAAATTATCACCCGAACATGTTGCGTTCCCACAATGGACTATGGTCGTTGATATCATGATCTTGGATTAGGCTTTCACGATCAGTGGCTCAAATATTCCCCTCCAAATCAATGGATCAGATCTTACCTTTCAAAAAAATGACCAAGATTTGGTTTGTGGATTGAACTTTGGGCCTTCATCCACTTTGGTAGCTTCAACAAATTTGGCGCTAAACGATTAAAACTGCCTTTTGGCTATGCTTCAATCCCAAAAAAAACCGTTTGAGAAAGATGCATTTTGTGTTCATGGATGCGGCCTGCATGATCAAGGATTTGGACAAATGGCTGTGAGTTTGGGAATATAGAAGGATCGGTGATAGAGGCCAAGGAGATGAGTGCTCAAACACAAGGGGGTAAATAAAAAATGACTTTTCCGACTGAAGGGGAAAATTAAGACTTGGTATACGAATATGATAGAGACAGGGAAAAATTACGGACTTAGGTAGAAACTACAAACCCACAAGACTATGACAAGTTCATGTGATAACATTTGGCTCCAAAGGGGATGGCATGCTCCCTGTGAGCTGCCAAGAACCAGTAGTTCTAGTGCCTTAGCTGTTGGGTTATCGAGTCACTTATAAAAACTGAAAACAAAAGAAAAATGATATTTACTATGACATGGGAAGCCACTCATGGCTTAAATAAAATTGTTTTTTAGAAAATGCCTATTTTCAAGGCTACCAAAAATTTCAGCATCCTTCAAATCCTGTAGCTTCTAAGTGTTATTTGAAAAAATGTCAGAAATTTTGAAGGGGCTGATCCACAAGGCCTCCAATTTACCGTGCTTGCCTTTGTCTTGTTTAGGTGCATCCCTCTTGAGTACTAGATCTCCCAGTTGGAAATCCTCTTTGGTCACCTTCTTATCAAAGGCCTGCTTGATCTTCTATTGATGGTTATATGCTTTGTCCAGTAGTTTCTCTCTAGTTTTCTGCACTTCTACCAGCTGTTGTATTCTCCTAATCATATCATTTGGTTCTCCTTGGTAGTCTTGGAAGAATTTCACCACAGGTAAGGCAAGCTGAGAAGGAAAAATGGCGTCAACTCCATATGAAAGATGGAAAGGAGAGATACCAAGATATCTCTTTTTTGTCACTCTGTCATCCCACAAAGAAAATTTAAGCTTCGAATCCCATGCCTTCTTGTTTTCCTATAACAGTCTTTTGATGATCTTAATAAGGCTCTTGTTAGAGGACTCTGCCAGTCCATTCCCTTGGGGATAGTAAGGAGTAGAGTGAATCAATGTGATTCCAAATTGTTCAACAAACTTAATCAATGGTTCAAACTTCAAAGTTGTAGCATTGTCAGTGACAATTCTGTTTGGACAACCAAATCTTGCCATAATATCTTCAAGAAAACCAATGATTATCTTGTGGGAAGCATTTCTTGTGGGGATGGCCTCTATCCACTTAGTAAAGTAGTATGTGGTAGTCAAGATCCACCTATGTTGACCACTTGAAGCATGATTAATTTCCCCAATACAATCTAGGCCCCACTGTTGAAAGGGTCCTGAAGCTACCATAGGCTTTAATGGCAAAGACTAGAGCTGTTGCTTTCCAGATAATTTCTAGCACTTGACACAATAACTGATCTTTGCACAGACATCAGTGAAGAGACCAGGCCAGAAATACCCAACTCTGAGAATCTTGTAGTCTGTGGTTCTCCAGAAGTGATGCCCCCCACATAAATTGTCATGAAAATCATACATAATCTTTTGGGCTTCCTGTGGGTCTAGACATCTTAAAATCACTCCTAAAGGGTCTTTCCAATATAAAAATTGATAAATTATAAAATATTTAATTGATTTGAGCTTCAAAGCTCTTACCTTTCTCTTTCCCATGCCATCAGGAGGCTGTAACTTCTTTAGGAAAAATATAATGTCTTTGTACCAAGTGCATCCTGCCAACAGGGGTGTGACTTTAGGATTTTCATCAGAGAACTCATCTTGCTGATTCTCTGAACAAATATTGATGAAATGGATCCCCAAGGATTTATAATTAGATTCAACCAACAACCTAGCTAAACCTTGACCTTTAACCAATTTGGTAGGCATTATTTCAAGATCAAATTCAAGGATTTTGGCAATCCACTTGCTCCTTCTCCTATCTATGTTAGGCTGAATGAGGATCTCCTTCACGGAAGCTGAAGGGACATATGCAATGAATTTTGAATGCATGACATAAAATCTGAAGGCTTTGAGATCTTTAACCAAAGCATAGGCCTATTTTTCCATGATGTTATATTTTATTTCAGCATCTCTCAGTGCCCTATTGAAAAAGGAAATGGGTTGCTCTAACCTTTCAGTATTTTTCTGCAATAAAACAACTGCTACTATGTCAAATGAAGCAAAAGAGAAAATAAGAAACTCCTTAGAGTAGTTAGGAATGATGAGCACATGTGCTTCAGTAAAGGCCTTCTTTATTTGGTCAAATGAGTTACGAGATTTAGAATTCCATTTGATTTCATTTCCTTTCCTCAACATGGTTGTGATAAACTTCACCAACTCATCAAAATTTGAAACAAACCTTCTCAGAAAATTAATTTTCCCCAAGAAAGATTGAACTTCTTTCTTGGATGTAGGGAGTGACAAATTTTGGATAGCTTCTACCCTACTGGGATCAATCCTTACTCCCTCAGCTGATATTATGTTCCCCAATAATTTCCCCTCCTTCATGGCAAACAATGACTTTTTAGGATTTAAGGAGAGACCAAATTTCCTACATTTCAAGAAGACCTTTCTCAGATGATATCAGTGCTCTTTATCGGACCTGGAGAAAATTGTAATTTCATCCAAATAGATGACTACAAATTTATCTTTTTCTTTGATGAATGCAATGTTCATAGCTCGTTGGAAGGTTTCCCCTGCGTTCATCAATCCAAAGGGCATATTAATGTACATGAATGTACCCCAAGGAGTAGTGAAGGTTGTCTTCTCTTTGTCTTTAGGAAAGACAGAGATCTAATTGTAGCTAGAAAAGCCATCAATCATGGACATCCTAGATGCAACTGTTACCCTCTGTAATATGTGCTCCATCTTTGGCAGGGGGTAATTGACCTTCATAGAGCTTCTGTTCAGGTTCTTGAAATCGACACAAAGTCTGATTTCTCCGTTCTTATTTCTCACTGGGACCAAGTCAGCCACCCATTCAGAATATCTCAGAGGGATGATAATCTGGGCATCCAAAATCTTTTTCACCTCTTTGTCCTTAATAGGCAACAACATAGGATTTATTTATCTCAATTTCTGCCTAAACGGTTTGGCCTCTTCCTTCAATGGTATCATGTCCAATGACACTTATGTCATATGTTCTGAGATAGTCATATGTCCAGGCAAACACATCATCAAATTCTTTTAACAACTCTGCATATTTAACGCTTTGTTCCCTTGACAAGCCGCTTGACAACTTGACAAATTTTGGGTCCTTCTCTGTGCCAATATTGCACTTAGTTATATCAGCATCATCAACTGATCCTTTAAATTTTACTACCACATCATTCCCATCAAACAATCTTTCCAAAGGAACTAGTCCCTTTGGAATGTGGTTGGTAGGTAGCTGAACAATATGGTGATTAGAAATTTTATTTACAAATACATCAACATGAGGGTTACTTTCAGAATCATGATCTTGATCAATATGTAATGCAGAGAACTCATCAATGGACTCAAGAATTTTTTTGATCTCAAGATCATCCTCAAACACCTTCCAATGCTTGACATTGTCAGGTATAGAGGGTCTATATTTCACCTCTACATCATACTTTAGTTTAGGTGGCAGTGGGACTCTTAAATGGCTTACCGAAACAACCAAAGAATCAACCATGGTATTCTCCTCTCTTGGAATAAATGAAATTTTGAAGGCCAAGAAGAAACTGTCAACTAGGCCCCACACTTCGTTTCTGTAAGATTTGATCCTAGGATTCTTAGCTTGATAAATATTTTTGATCTGATGAACAATTAGCTCTGCATCTCCAAATACTGATAGCTCTTCTATCCCCATGTCCTTTGCGGCCCTTAAACCTAAAACAAGAGCTTCATACTCCACCACATTATTGGTCGCTTAAAATTCTAACTTGTAGGACAAGGGTATGGTCTCTTCACACGGTGAAATAAAGACTACTCCAACACCAACACCTTCCTTATAAGAGACCCCATCAAAGAACATTTTCCAAATAGGGGTAGTTGGAGGAGGGTTTTCACAAAAAGTAGTGGATTGTTTTCTAATTTCAAGAGGAGGTTCAAAAGTATCAGTCAACTGCAATATGTTGGATCCCAAATCAATGTCAAAAGAAAAAATAGGATGGTTGGTGGGGTTTTCTTCATCACTGGTGATGTACGCGAGATATGCTTCCCTGTAGAGTCTCCTTTGTTCACCCCTGAATACAGGAATGGTGGCGTATGAAAGGTCCATCTGCAGAGTTCCCCCCAATCTCTTTATCCAAGATCTAGATAGGAACGTCTCGAACTTAGGGGGAACATCAACCACTATGATATCCATGACCACGCTCTTCATCGGTAGATGGAATAGAGAAACAACCAGGTCTTTGATAACCCCAAGGCACTTCACCTTCCCTGAGTTGAAATAATACAGGTCATGGTAGGTTTTTGTCACCTCCAACCCGACCTCTTCCATGACAATATTAGGCATAAGATTGTGAGATGCCCATGAATCCATTAAGTAGTTATACAACACCTTATCATGGATATTTAATGAAGTGTAGAAGGGGGGGGGGACTCATCTCTATCCTCCACCAAAGTCCCTAATATGATATCTGGCCTTTCATCTTGGAGGTTAACTGAGTCTGTGGAATGATACGAAGGTTTGGGCTACAACATTTTGGAGAGGCACATTTTGAAGTCTTCATGCTTGATTAACTCTGAGAGAGGTATGGGGATTCTAATCTTTTGAATCTCATGCTCAAGGCTAAAAGAAAAGGGGGGCTTCAAAATCTCCTTCACCTCTAGGATAGGACCATTGACCACTGGTGGGGGACTATTTTATTTCCTCTCTTTGTTGTTGTTTGCCATACTTTTGGTAGGTTTCTTGGCTCTAGCAGGTTGCTCAATAATGTCAAGATTTGCTTATTTCTTCTTGGATTTGAGGTTATATATATTTGGATCGTTGTTGTTCTTTTCTCCTTTTCTCAGCTCATTTAGTTGATTTCTCATGAGGGCCTCTTCATATGTAGACTGAATCAAATGAGGGGAAGAAGAGGTATCTCCAAGGCAATGGATATCAGGGTCAATATCTTCCTCCTCTTCATCTTCATCAGTAACCAGGTTATTTTGGAGAGGAGTTTGGATTTTCTAATCATCTATGTCCCTGTTTCTCTGATCTCTTTGGATAATTTCAGGGGCATTAGTTGGTCTTTTGAAACTACCCCTATTCTCAGTATTTTGGAAATTCATATAGTTCTTCTTTCCTTCTAATTCAACCTTTTCCATTCTAGTGGAAAGTGATTTTAGTAGCTTGGTCACTTCATCCATTTGAGGGGGGGCAACAGAGGAACTAGAAGTCGGAGTTTCAGACCTACCTTTTCCTTTGTCTCTATTAGATTTACCTCTAAGTTTGTTAGTTGCCAATATATTGGATTCTACTTCAAGGGCCGCATCTTGCATATAAACCAAGGAGGTAGCCCATCTTTCTCTCAATAGGAGGCAAAAATTAGGGTTGAAAGCACTAGCATAAGTCATGTTGGCAGAGGTTTTCAAAGGTTTAACTTGAGCGACAATGTTTTTAAACATCTTATTAAATATCTTCGATAAGTTTGAAACAGATTCCCCCTCTTCCCTCTTAAGTGCCCTGAATTCTGTAATATAATAAAGGAGATATTTCGTATTCCCTAGTGTCTTAAGAATGAATCATCCAGAGAAACAATCCCATCAATAGATCTAGGAGGAAATTCCTTGAACCAATCCCTGGCATCACTATCGATGCACTGTACAAAAAATCTCATCCACACATCCTCATTTTCGATGACCTGAATCTATGCAAATCTATAAAACTATGCAAGGTTCTCTTCTGCAGTCACGTCTCCATCCCCTGTGAACTGGGGCATGTATTCAAGGTATTCTGTGGCTGGGAGAGCATTCATAAGCTGAGGTAAAACTAGAGGGGCATATCTAACAACCAATATCTCAGCCATCTTGTTCCTAAGAGGATTAATACCTGCCATTTGGATGTGAACTGGGGGAGAAACAGGAGGAGATGGAGTTCAGATAAGTGAGATTGGGGCTGTGCTTCTGGGAGAAAAAGGAAAAGGCTGAGCGTTAGGAGATAAAGATGAGGGGCTAGAGGTAACATAGGTTTCCCCTTCTGTAACTGCAACAACTTTAATAGGAGGAGTAGGAAAGTATTATAAGGTAAAATATGTCTCCTTCCACTTCACAACTTCGGGAGATAAATGTTGGTTGTGGAGCCTGATTATCTTCCTGATTCAGAGGTCCTTGCTTTCAGTCTTGTTTATACCCCATGAAGTATATTGTAATTTCATTGTAAATTTGGACCGTTCATTATAAGGTCGCAGATCTAACGGTAGAGATTATGTTAGGGTTTTTTCTCTAGAAGGCAACCCTCTTTTATGAGGGAAATGTATTGCGGCTATGGAGTATGGTGAATATTGTATTCTGAGAGAGGAGACTGGGAGAGAAAAAAGAGGAAGTTACAACAGGTTTTGTTGTAGGTTGTATCCCTTCATTTGCTGGATAATAATAAAGGAAGGACCTGGCAATTTCTCTGGTGGACGTAGCCCACACTGGGTGAACCACGTAAATCTGTGTCTCTCTTGTATTGTGTGTATTCTATGTTTTTTTTCTGCATTTGTTTTATTTTATTGCTCCGCGGTCCTGTTTTTCTAACAACTGGTATCAGAGCGTAAGGTAACTCGCAGGAAAAGAGGGTTCCTGGTTCGAGTGGGAGCAATGTCGGAAGATGGAAAGTTTAGGGTCGAGAAATTTAACAGCCAAAACTACCAGTTATGGAAGATGCAGATGGAAGACTATTTATATCAGAAGGATCTATTCCTACCATTGAGTGGAGTAGCAAAGAAGCCGGCGGCCATGAAGGACGAAGAATGGGAGATTCTTGACAAAAAGGCTCTAGGAACGATACGACTGAGCCTGGCAGCGTCGGTGGCTTTCAATATTTTGAAAGAAAAGACAACAAAGGGTTTGATGGATGCATTGGCCAAATTGTATGAAAAACCCTCGGCATCGAATAAGGTATTTATAATGAAGAGATTATTTAATATGAAGATGTCAGAAGGTGGGTTTGTTGCAGATCATTTAAATGAATTTAATACGGTTACTAATCAACTAAGTTCTGTAAAAGTGGATTTTGATGATGAGGTTAGGGCTCTTCTAATCTTGTGCTCATTGCCAGAAAGATGGAATGGCTTGGTCATGGCTGTAAGTA
>JASDQU010012225.1:89447-103817 GCA_032191745.1 Picea mariana
ATTGTCAGGAGGATGGGGCATTTCGGCTTTGGCAGATCGTTATGTCAGGTCCCCATAATATTGACAAGTTTTACAAACTTACTTACACTCTTCCATGCCATTATGACCCATATCACGACCAGATTGCAGAATGGTTGGAGGATTCATACATCAAGAGGTTTCAAAAGAATAGTAAGGTCGTGCTTGTTTTGTTTTTAAATGAATATATAGGAGGTAAGCATGACATATTTCTTTTGCATCTACAAATACTACATTCTTTTATTCTAATTTTCAATTTTCTATTCCGTGCAGGATTGAAGATGCTCTTGTGGATGCACCAAAAATACGATTTTACTTAGCATTTTGATCTATTTAGTATTTTAGAGTAGTTTTCCTTTAGTTTTATTTATCAATATTTCTTTGTGTAATAATGCAGTTATGAACACAAGTGGGTACACCAAGAGAACCATAATATGAATGTTGTCAGGGAAGTCCACTTTAAATCCTTTTCTCTCTACTTTTCATTGAATATTTCTTTTCGAAAACGTAGTATCATCATGAAAATTTTAAATGAAAAGTAAAGAGATAAGTAAATTTGAACTATCAATTCAACCCTGACCCAAGGTGCCATGAGTAAGACAATGCACTCATCTTAATAAGTATTTTTCTATTTTCTTTTAGTCTCTTTTATTTTGAATAATAATGCTTGGTCAAAGTAGCATCTCATGCATCACTATATTAAGAAAAGAACTTGCTCGCACATGAAATTTTATATGATTTAGTTCTTCCTTTATTTTACAGTGAGATGATAGTGGATCCAAAATCTCAAGTTTATCTTTGGCCAAAATCGTTTCTTGAACGGTTTTCTTTTGTTGTTTTGATTTTGTGTACTTCTGATTTTGAATCTCATTAATAAAATTTGATTTGGTTTGTTGTGTGTTTTTTGTTTTCGTTGATTGCTTTGAATGAGTTTCTTTCTTATCTGTCTTTTTGAATCAATATATTTCTGATCAAAGAGCTATTTTCGAAGGAAGCATTTATTTTAAGACTTGTGTTTTTAAAGCAAATTGAAATAAGTTCAAAGAGGTCCTAATATTAAGATATAGCTCAAACAATTGATTTTTAAGTCAATTGTCAATTTCATTTTGTCCTCAAATTGTCTTTGTCGGAGTATTACACCAGAGATAGAGTTTAAATCTTTGAGAATTATGATGATCTTTAAACTTTTTAAGCCGTTCATATTCTTAAGGAATCACTTTTAAGTGCTTCCCCATTCTCTATATGATTTCTTAAATGAAAACTAAATCTCTAAACCATGATAAAAATTTCAGTTTTGAAAGCAAATAAATAACATGATCAACTATTCACCTGTATTGAAATTAACCTCCAGTATCACCCTGCTCTCTTTGTCATCAAGAAATCTATAATTGTATTACTATTTAAAAGTGGCATATGAGGGTTGAAAGCACTTATGTGTGGGAAGTGTGTGTAAACCCGTAGGGGTACTGAACAGGCTCGTTGGCAGTGGGTAAATGCACACATGATACCAAGACAACTTCGTCAAGGTACTGAACAAACCTCCTGGCAATGAAGCAATGTTGGGTCGAGAGGTAGAAAGTATATCTTTTTAAATTAACTTTTATGGAAGTATACATCATGTGGATACAACTATTGAATGGGATTAAAGCATTTGAGTGGGTTAAATGACATCCCTGTCGAGGCTATGGACGCCTGCTGGCAGCAGTGGCTCTGTCAATAGTATTGAAGTTCTTTTATAAACATCGTGACTCTTTGATTAAGGCATTATTTCAGGTCATAATCTGCTGCAAAGAAAATTATATTGTCTGGTTATAGCATTGAGTTTATCCTAATACTATATGGTCTCAGAGTGAATTTATTTCAGGGAGCTTAAATCCTTTTATCAGTCTTATTATTTTCTTCCTGAGATGAAATCTTACCAGATCAGAGATAACTACTTCACCCAGTAAGTCGCCATTTGTTAGGCCCCAACAACTCCCCCTAAATTTTTACAAAATTTAAAGGGCCCACATTAGAATCTTGATAATTATAATGAGCTACAATATCAACATTTTCAAATAGTTTCATACCTTGGCTTGCTTTGAGACAAACTTAAGACATTCACTATAGTATGAGACATACATTACAAGAGTATATGTCAAAACTTAGAAACGAGCATAGAAATCTCATTTTAAACAAAAACGTTATTTTTTCTCAACTGTTTACTTTTGTTTAAATTATGATTATGTGTTCTTTCTTTTGTTCATTAACAAGTTTGACTATTTTGAATAATGTGTTCAATACTTCATCAAATATATCTTGGTTGGTTTCTCATTGTCATGAAATCATTTGGTGATATTAATTAATTAAATTCTTTTTTCATTTTGCATCTCATTTCAAAATAATAATAATAAAAGAATTACCTATCATTTGTAAAAAATCAAAATTAATATTTTTCTCTTCTCCATTAACTTGAAACTTCTATAATTTTAAGATCATATTTGAAAACAAATTATAAACAATGTTTGTTTATAAGTTATAGTTAGTTTAAATTTATTTTTTATTTTTCTAGATTTTGTTTTATTCACAATTTTTAGGTTATTAATTTACGTTTCTTTTTGTTTCATAGGTTTCTATTATTAAATATTTGATACGGATCTGATCATGGCTTGATTTTATTATCCAAATACATTCAAGATGATTGATCCAAAAATAATTTTGGATTGCTACAAATAATTCTATGAGCAACAACAGATAGAATTTGGAAAGGCGTCAAGATCAGACAGACGATTTTGTGGGACTGATTGTAGCTAAACCGTGAGGAATTTGAAGAAACGGTTGAAAACCCAGAACCGAAATGGACCCATTTACCTTTCGCATAGATATTTTCCCAAACAAATGCACGATTTGAGAGATATTGATGTCTTTTTATGAGGCAAATTTCAGGTGGCGAAAATGAATAGTGACGCCTAGACTGTTCATTCATCGTATAAATATATGAGAAAGTTCAGAGCCACAGGGATCCAAGAAATTGAGAGGAGGATTTTAATCCTTTCTCTTTTGCATATTATTTCTTTTGTAAACTTTTCTTCTTTTCAAATGGAGTAATGGATGGTTGGAATCTTTGGCAGAATGGACGAGTATTTTCAAAGAAGAATATGGAATTCCAGGTTGCTTAATAGCTTTTGTCCTATGAGTAAAATGGTTTTATTTTCATTATAATATCTTCATATTCTTTTAATAATTGATTATGCATTGATTTAAATTAGCTTTAGTCTTTTTTATCAATACATAATTAATTGCTATCATTTATGTATTAATTAATTTTTTCCATCTTTAAGAGTCTATTATCCCAAAAATTCTTCCAGGACTACAGTATGGGCATGTGATTTTGAGAAAGAATATGTGAAAGAAATTCATCTTTGGCTTTAGACCTGTGTGATGCTTATTCCATTTCGTTCTTTCATTACTAGTATATTATGAAAATATTATTAGGGTTGATTTTAGCTTTAGCTTGTCATCATATGGTGTTTTCATACTGTTAAATGTTATATTCTCTCCATAATTTTTTATTCCATTTTTTATGTGTGATCAATCGATCATTTGATTATTGTGGAATTTATTTCTAATGTTAAATGATGGATAATATCAATACTCAGAATTGAGTTTTCTTTCGTTCTTAAATATTGATATTCTTAAGATCACACGATTTTTAATTAGTTGTCTTTGTTGTTATTAATTTACTCCAGTATCGAATACTTCTTTGAATGTATTCTAGAAGCGCTAGTATTGTTCTGTTATAGGTTTCCATTAACAACAGTACATGAAAGATCTCATACACCACAGAAAGATAATACCAGTTTTTTTGATCAACGACAGGTTATTATGTGTGTTATTTAGTTAAGTTGTTTATGAATGAAACAATGATTACATTAATTAGCTTTGACTGTTTTTGTGTCACTGTTTCAATCGTATTCATTTAGTATTTATTCATTTAATATATTTTTTTTTAAAAGTCAAAAAGAAGTGTTGTTCATATTTGATTCAGAAACTTTATCAAACAATCATTTTCGCAAGATTTCATGCAAATCTTGTAAACTGTAAATAAACTGTTCATAATCAATTGTATATTCACATTCTTAGATAAATATTTGTAATTATTGTGTCGATTGTTAGAATCTTTTCTTTAGTTATTTTATTTTATTTTTCTATCGTTAGGACCCTAGTTGGCTAATGGAGCCATTAAACCCGTCAGAATAGGTTACACCAAACGGCTTGGGTTATTTAGACAACCCCGAACCGGATCTATTCTTCCAGTTGACGGCATGTCAAATTTGCCCGTCAACACGCCATAAACTTGGAGTTTTGGAAGCACGCAGGAATAGCCTGTGGGTCTGTTAGGACCTGCACACAGAAGCAAAGGGGACCTATGTAAGATTAATAGGGGTCTAGCAAAGGCCCTAAGAGTTAATCCAACTCAACATTTGGAAATATCCTTGACTGGGAGGTCAGCAGACCCCGCTGAGGTGGGGGAATTGCATTGAAAGTGCTCAAGGAAGGAATAATCATGCACAATGATCACAGTGGGAGCACAAGAAGATCTAGGAATCCGAGAATAATTGTAGACTTATGGGATCAACAAGAAAAAAAATTATAGGGAAAAAGAAGTTGCTTCAATTTTTGTGGCAGCAAGTATGTTACGGCTTGTTGGGTCAGCCAGAGGAAAGAATGCTTGTGTGTTTGCAAGTGTTGTTGGTGATGTTGTTGCATAAGGAGGGAAGCAACAAAGAGCTGAAGTGTTGGTTATAAGTTTGATAAAAGAAGCATGAAATCTTCTACTTCCATCAAACATTCAGGTAGTATAAAATT
The DNA here is from genome assembly GCA_032191745.1 of Picea mariana. Lineage (NCBI taxonomy): Eukaryota > Viridiplantae > Streptophyta > Pinopsida > Pinales > Pinaceae > Picea > Picea mariana. Next base: position 94,314 of record JASDQU010012225.1, read on the forward strand.
TATTAATGGTCGTCATGCAGGTATGAGTTTTTATTACTCTTTTTGCATAATTGTTGAAAGAAAATTTAGGTAGAATTTCCTCAGCTAGATTTATTTTATAAAATGACATGATTATATTATTGAATGCATACCACTAGATGTGGTAAAGGCTGGAGGCCTGTATTAATTCAGATCTTTTATCTTCTGAATGCACACACTGACATAGTAGAATGTCATGTTAATTTGGTTATGGGGTGATAACCAAAGAGTTAAAAGATAAGAACTTGTTGTAGGAATGAATACCAGTAAGCTAGTCATATATGAGACCAGGACATGGTTGGATATGGAAAGGTATGGATATGGAAAGGTTATGAGACGCATAGGTACTAAAAGATTCCTACCCTTAAATAAAACTTGGAATGCAACCTTTTTGCTAACACTAATGAACACCACATAATTATATTCTTGGTATAGTGTTCGGGTTGAAAAGGAAGGAATCCAATTAATTGGGAAGACCATAAGAAGTTTGTGGAGAATGTGTCAACACATTGGCCCGAATTCCAACTTATGGATGGTGAGATACATGACTGAGATAAAGAGCATTATGTAATACATGAAAGTGCCCCATGGTGTAGTGAAAGTGGTTTTGTCTTGGTCATCTGGGTGAACGAAGACCTGATTATAACCCGAGAACCCATCCAACAAAGAAATTCGACTAGATCCGACTACCCTTTGTAGTATGTTGTCCATTTTTGGCAAGGGTTAATTGTCCTTCAGGGAGACCTTATTCAAGTTTTAGAAATCAATGCACAGCCTGATTTCCCTAGATTTCTTACGTGTTGGAACCAAATTTGAGACCCATTTGGAAAAACGCAACGGGACTATGGTTTTGGCATCGTACATTTTTTTTATTTCCTTTTCTATCAGGGGGAGTAACTTGGGATTGATTCTCCTAAGTTTCTGTCTAAACGGTTTTTGGTCTTCTTTTATTAGAATCCTATGTTGTGTGATGCTGGTATCATAAGATTTCAAATCATCATATCCCCAGGCAAACACATCTGAATATTCCTTGAATAGCTCAATGCATTTGAGTTTTTGCTCAGGGGGTAATGATTTGGACAATTTGACTATCATGGGTTCCTCTTCTGTCCCTATATTACAATCTTCTACTTCTTGTCCACTGTTTTCGATTTTCGGTTTTTTGGCTACATCATTAAAATCAAACAAGTCCTCTAAAGGAACTAGACCCCTAGGTAAAACATTACTTTTCAAATGCAAAATATCGGTCTCCATCTCATCATCACCTAATTCTCCCGAATCTACGCTATTTACACTATCATTTTCAAAATCAGATCTTTTTACATTTTCATCTTCGTTCTCTAAATCTATATTTGTACAATCAAAATCATTTTTACACTGCAGAAAGTCTTCTATTTGATCATCATTACCAAACACTTGCCAGTACCTGATATTGTTGGGAATAGTTGGTCTGCACTTCACCTCTACTGTGTATGGGTGAGTCGAGTGAAAAGGAATCTTACATGTGGCTGCTGACGTAGACAATCCATCTACCAAAATGTTATGTCCCCTAGGCATTACCTGCAAGTCAACTTCAGTGAAACATCTAAGGGCATCAAGAACAGCATTCCTATAAGCTATAAGACGGGGATGTTTCACAACATACTCACCTTTAATTTTCTTGATTATTAACTCAGAATCACCTCTTACCATAATTTGTTTGGCACCAACTCTTTTCAAAAGTTTCAGATCGAGCATCAAGGCTTCATACTCAACGATATTGTTAGTGCATTGGAAATTTAATTTGTAAGAATGGTTTTCTGAATACCTGGTTCTATGATTGTGCAGCCAAACTCCCTCTCTGACTCCTTCTTTTCTTACTGCTCCATCAAAATCCATGCTCCATAAATTTTCCGGTAATTCTTCAGTTATCACGTTTTTCTTTCTTTCTACCTCGATGATTTCTTGGCCTTCGTCTGGACCAGATGTATCTTCTCCCAGCTAAGTGTTTTGCTCTTCCGTGTCACCATCGTTATACAGGATAAAAGAATCCAAGTCAGAATGCACGGAGTAAATAGGATAGTTGTGTGGTTTTTCTTGGCTACTGACCATGTATTTCATCAATGTTTCTCTATATAGCCTTCTATGTTGCCCAAAAACTGCGACAGTGGCATACGACATATCCAGCTACAGGGTACCTCTCAACTTAGCCCCCCAAGACTGGGATAGCAACATTCCATACTTCGGGGGGATGTCTGCAACTACTACATCCATGACCATGCTCTTTGCAGGAATCCGAACCAGGGTGATACATAGGTCCTTGATCAAACCAATACATCTAACTTTACTAGAGTCAAATGAGTGTAAATCCTTGTAAGGTTCGGTGACCTCCAGTCCTAGTTTCTCCATCACTGCATTAGGCATCAGATTATGGGAAGCACCCAAATCTAGCATAGCATTATGCAAAATCAGGTCATATATATTTAGACTGATGTAAAAAGGAGCGACAACACCATTATCGGCTTGGCCATCTACTTCAGGTCCAAACAGAAGTTCAGGTTGATCATCTGTAAGGTTCACAGTGTCTGAATGATTTGTTGATCCAACGGTTAAGGCCTTCATACCTATATCAGGTTCAATGGCCAGCGCTTTAATCACCTGTGAATGATAAGCATCTTTGTTCATCAACTCGAAAAGTGGAATGGGAATTTTTACTTTGGCTAATTCCCCTTCGAGGCTGAAAGGTGTAGGGGCTCTTCTTTGGCTCATCAATTTTGGTTTGTCTACCACATTCTTCTAGCTAGAAGTACTTGGTTGATTAATTGATGAATCTTCAGGCTACGATGATCTTTTCAGAATAGTAAGGTTTCTTTTTGCTGGAACTTCGGCATTACTCTTCTCAGGAATCTGCTCAGCAAATAGTTCAGAGGCTTTTTTGGTTTCGACTACCTCCTTCATTTCAATCATCTTTTTTGGGTAACTTCCTTCTGTCTTTTTAATTCGCAGATTGTACTGCCAATGTACCTCCAAAATGGCATTTCCGAATGCCTGTTGTTCAGCATCTTTAGCTTCTTCACTTACTTTTGTTTGATTGAGAAGAAAAAGTTCTTGCTCTTATTGGGTAAGGAAAATAGCTTCGTTATCGTGAATGCCCATGAGATTTATGTGAGTATCCTCTAGTTCCTCAATCACTTCCTCTCCTTCATCAGCATAATTTTCTTGTAGGGGAGGTATGATCTGTTGATCCAGACCTCTTTGCTCTCTTTGATCCCTAGGATCTCTCTATCTAATTTGAGGAGGGTTTCTCCTGAAGTTAGGATTCCAAACTTGAGGAGCTAGTGGGTTTTCTCTCGGAGGATTTCTTTCTGATACAGTAGGTCTTTCCATCATTCTTTCCATTTCTCTAGCCAAGGAATCCAATTTGGAATCGGAGGTTGATGTGGAAGGTTCCTCTTTAATTGTGACTCTCCTCTCTGACCTCTATCGTGCCCTTTTTGCCAACAAATTGGCCTCCACACTTATTGCACTTTTCTACATGTCTTCCAGGGTGGTAGAATTTCTTTCCCTTAGTTGGTACGACATATCGGCGTCAAAACCATCAGGTAATTTTATCAATGCCAAACCCTGTGGAGGTTTGATTTCAGTTGGGATTGCATTGTACAGGTTATTGAAACGAGTGCAGTAATCTTGTAGTGTCTCACCTTGATTTCTTCTAATATTTTTGTATATTGACAATATTTGGAGAGGGTTTTTCTTTACCTCCCATCTGTCTAGAAAACTCCTTTGAAATGCGGTAAGGTCAAGGACTGAGGTGGCATGTAAACCTTTATACCATTTCTTAACATCACCTGTCAAACTTTGTGCAAACAATCTCATTTGAACGTCATCCTCATCTACTTCGTGCAGGTCAAAATAATCATTCATTTTATCAATGTGTTGTTGCGCATTCAAAGGTCCTATTCTATCGAACTGTGGGAGTCTCATTTGATAGTCTTGGGGCATAGCATGAAGAGGCGCGGCCAACACCAAGGGAACATATCTGGCTGCCATGATAGGTGGAGGAGGTGGGATAACAAACTAGATGATAGGCGAGGTAGCGACCGAAGACGAGGATGAGGAGGGGTTGGCTAGCACCGAGGGAGTGGTTTGCGGTTTAGGAGTGGGAGATAGAACTTCAGAAGTCCAAGGTTGCAAAACAGTTGGGTCCAAAATGATTTCAGTCACAAAACTATCAGATCTTGTTCTAACCAGGCTTTGTTCGGAAAGGGTGTCAAAGTCATGGTTTTGAAAGGTAACGAGCTTCCCCGAAAAGGAAAAGGACTTATGAAAGGGAGTATGACTTACTAAACCTTCAGCAACAGTCTTTTTCCTAAGCAACTGTTCTGGGTTATCTGTTACTATCGCAGGTTATGGGTCTGGATGATATCGAGTATAAACTTTCTTGGGAGCTAGATTTCTGTTTGATTTTTATAGATATACTTTTTAGTTTTACGAGTCTGAAAATAATATGTACAAATTTTGATCAACCTCTAAACATTACTTTCTTCTCAAATTTGCAATATTTCAGGAACAAACTTTTCTTCTAGGGAAAAGAAAATGTGAAGCTATAAATTTTTAGTTCTGTTCTTCCCCAGTGAAGTCGCCACTATGTTAGCGCTCTGTAAATTTCCTAGGGGTTGTTTGAAAGAAGAAATCTACGAGAGGTAACTTTATCCAACCGCTTTTGAAGCTGGGATCTAGCCCTTCCAACTTCAGAGAGGGATCTCTCTATATGATTTAGGTATGTTTCAAAAAAAAATTAAATATTAGGCTAGGTAAATAAATAAGTTAGTTTTTTTGTTGTAATGTTTGTCAAGTTGGTTGAGATAATTTACACATCCATTGGGCTATGGGGTCTATGTCGTAAAAATGAAATTCTAACCAGAAAAACAAAGAAAACCTTTCACGGGGCGAGATAATATAATCACTGGATTCTTTAGTAGCATAAATGAGGAATAAAATAAAAGATGAGAAAGACAATTACAACAAAGAAGCAGTTAAGAATTTCTTTATTGTAAGATGAGAAGATAAAACACTAAAATATTTTAAGTCAGAAGCAGGGTATACGAGATAAATCCTGCATCATTCGTTACTTCCAAATATTAGATTTATAAAATAGTGTGATAACAAAGAGAGAATAACATTTAACTTAGAGAGAAAAACATCACCAAAGATTACACGCAAGAATCCTGTAAAATGCCTCTTTGTATTAATGGGAGATCTCTTCAAAAATATTACAGTCTGATAGCTTGCAGGGCGTGAAGATCAACAACCCTCAATACTTCAAAAGATGAAGTATTTATAAATAAAAATTACAAACAATTCTGTCATCAAAGATCAAGACATGGTAAATCTATTTTTAGCCTAACTAACTTAACAAATTTCAGAAATCTAGGAACTGCTTGATGATGTGTCACATCTGCATGTTGTTTTCTAGGTGGCCCGTTGGTGAGGCCTCTACACGACCTCATCTAACTGGACAAATGACTGGGCTGGGACATCTCATCTACTACTCGATCAAATCACAGAGTTCTTCCCATCGGAGATGACTGGGGACATTGATTTTGAGTAGCCTTCGATAAACTTCATCCATTTCTGTGTACTTGGCGAAGGTAGGTTTGATGAAGAAGATGTATCGAATCTCATGCTGAATACTGATGTCCCACTGAAGTGCATCTAGAAATTCTTTGCCAGTGATGCTGCCTTGAATTCCTGAAAACTTTGAACTATCCTTAGCCACATCGGCCAGTCTCTTTTTGTAGTCTGGGAGTGTCATCAATTTGTCATTAATTACCTTCAGATCAGGATGACCTTTCTTCTGTAGAGCCTCAATTTTACTAAAAAACCTTTGTACCCCTAGGTCCATGGCCTGAACCTTTTCTTCCAGCTTTAGCATTAATCCTCTCTTGGTCAAAACTCTCTTGAACTCAAGGATGGTCTCTGTTCTATCTTCAATTTTCAGCTCTTCCAGCTCCTCCCTGGTCTTAGAATTTAGGAACTTGATGATTTCATTAGCCTGTGTTGGCATCTCTCCCAATTTTGATCTGATCTTCTCAATGGCTTGTTTGCTTCTCTGCACCAATTCATTTTTCTCAAACATGATCTGTATCATGGGCCATATCTCGTTCATAGACTTGGTGATGTATGTCAAGACACTTTCTTTAACCTCGGCCAAAGTTTTACCTGCCACTGTTTGCTTCCGGAGCTGTTGTAACTCTTGTTTGAGCTGGTATGACACCTGCTTTTCCTTGGAGACGCTGATCTGAAAGGAATATTTGAGTTCCTGAAGGTTCTCAATCTCCTTTTTGAGCCTGCTAGTCTTTGTTTCCTGCAGGTTCATCTTTTCCATAGATTTAGCCAATTCGACTGTCTTTTCCAGAGATGTCAGTGGATTCGTTGATGGGACTTCTGTTACTGATGTTGTGCTCACTCCTGAAAGTGGGACTGCACTCAATGGAATGACTTCCATTGGCTTCAGTTTTTCTTTCTCCTTTATTAGCTTCTCCATCTCAACTTCCATTTCCTTTAGTTGTGCATTTTGCTCCATGATTAGTTTGAGCATTTCATCTTTTTCTCCTTCTGTCTCTGCTATTTCCTTTGCCTGTGAATCCTCTGTGGGTGGGAGTTTCAATTGTTTCCTTAAGGAGGCTATGTTGACATTTTTCTTTTTAATAATCTCCTCGGCTGCCTTCACGTTCGAGGGATCGTACTCAATCTTAAGGATCAATTCCTCCAAAGTCTTGATCTTGTTGTCCTTGGCAAAGGACGATATCTTCTCCAACTTCAACTGTGTTTGGACGTTGTTCAAGGACACTTGCAATTTGGACACAGTAGTGGAAGCATGTGCCAGCATATAGAAGACCATTTCTCTTGTTTGCTTGTGCAGATCCATCTGATCAGTCGGATGCACATCCTTAGTCTGGAATTCGAAAGTGGCCCTTTTGTAATCAGTGATTACCTTTGGATCTGGAACCTGTGCTTGGAGGAATTCCATATGCATTCTACCCTTCTCAATGTCAAATGCCGATAGTAGCCTATGTTGAGCAGTTGACGTCTGCTTCTAGAACTGGGTGCAAGTGCTACTGGTCAGAGTCTGATTCCTTTTCTTGATCAGATCGTATTTTTCAAATATGCTCAGCTTCGGTCCTATTTTGTCTGGCTGGGTGGTTGATGGGGTATCTGTAGATTTCTTCGGCAATGCTGAGGTTATGATATGCTGGAGGCTTGCACCGAGGGGCAAGCTATCAACCTTGGTCACTGTAGTAGATGGGACTTCCTTTTCCCCAGTCGGGTCGGGAGCTGAACTAGTTTTATACCTTTTGGTATGCAATTGGAATTCTTTTGACGACACTTTAATGACAGGCGGAGACAAATCTTGCCTAGGCCTTTTCTCTTTCGGAACCTGTGGTGTGGTTGTTTGTGATACAATGGCTGGGGGATCCTGTTTTTCTGCTTCGACTAAAGTGTTTGGTTCCCATACTGTCTGGTTTGCAAATTTCTCAACTTCGGGCCTAGATTCATGGACATATGGGATATTCTTGTTTTTCACCCTCATCTCAGAGATAATCCCACACGGATCGTAGTGCCATGAGAAACTCGTGACGAAATTCATTTCCTTCAGTAGCTTGTCTGCTTCCTCTCCGGTGCCACGATTGTTGCAGATGAAAGAGCCAATCTGCCCTTTGATTCTGAGCTGTTGTTTTTTCTTTAGAGACACAAAATGAATATCATCAGAGTTTATCATCTGCCTTATGTACTCCAGAGAAAAAATTCTGACAGGCAGGTATTTAGGAAGCTTATACAGGGCCAAATCGCACCCATATACTCTAATCTCAGTGTGATCTTGGTATAAATACCAATCACCAGTCTTGGTGTGATCCAAAATATGCAGGATCCTCTGAACTTCATCATTAATCCTAGGCTCGGGTCTGCTGCTAAGCATACTTACCACTAGGTGATAGAATTGTTCGATGAACTGCTTGAAACTGAACTTTGTGGATTTATGCTTCAGCAAGGAGGTCCATGCGGTCACTGCCTATGGTCTACCATCTCCATCCATCTTCTGCATGGAAAAAGCAAATTTGTCCGCTTAGCAGAAAATGAACAAGTACGCCAGTATGAAAGAATACCGGAACATGCCTTCTGTGGTGAAATTGACAAACTGTTCATGAATATTGTTCGCCAGGAACGTGCTGAAGTCGAACTGGGTAGTGGGCTTCTCATCGGTGGAGAAAATGGAAAAAAATCCCAGAATGGGTTCATCCACCCACTGATCCGAATAGTATCCCAACAAGATGCATAGGGATGAGATGATCTAGTTTCCTTTGGTCAAAAACATGGAAGAAGGATAAGGGGGATTTGTAGCAGGGAATTGAGCGGATGGTGGGAGGAAAAGCTCAAATATTTGAGCTCTTTGGGAGAAATCCATCTTATAGTATAATTCTGTGAGAATTTCAAGGTTAAAAGGTGATGCGGAGTTAGCTCGGGGTATTTGCATCATTTGGTCGATGGTTTCAGGCGCAATGAGGAAAATAACTTCTCCAGATGAGGAAAAGATAGCTCTTTGCTCAAAAATGTAGTGGGCTTGGCACTTGAGGGTAAATTATGGAAAATGGTGAATCTGAGGAAAGAGATATAGGGGTAGGTTGGACTCCCAGAGTCCAATTTCATCACTCTGGTCCAGGAAAACTTCTTTGAGCCACGACTGAAGGTATGCGAAATCAAAATCGCACTTTGTATCTGCGATTAAGTGATCTTTGTCGACCAGTGGAATCCTGTCAAGGTCGACAGGAGGCAGGAGAAATGGATTCTCCTCTCCTTCTGCTTGTTTTGACTTTGGTTCCATTACTGCAACAGTACCTGCAAAAAACAATGTTAGAGGGGACGACTGGCAAAACGAAGAAAAAGGTGTAAAAATTTTCTGGTGCGATGAGTGGGTAAATGGTGAAAGAAAGAAGAGTGAGGGTATTTTTGAGTAAACGGGTGTCCGTTGGGCACGGGGGACAGGTCAGCTGGTTAACGGGTAGATTATCCAGTAATAAATGGCCAACGGATCACTTGGAGTGTGAGATGGCAGGTGACAGTGACCAAGGAATACGGATGGGTGAAGTGGTGGTTACCGATTGGGGTAAAAATCATGGTGAGGGGGCTTGCCATGAGTGAATGGGGGAGAAGGACTAACAAAAATTAAGGGATGTGAATCTTTTAGAAAGGTGGATGGTGACGTCAAGAGGTGACGAAGGTATGTCAAACAGTAGGAGGCGGTGGGACTCGGGACCGGTAGATTGATGCCACGTATAGATAAGGGCCCGCCAGAGGAAATATTCCATTCCAGACCCCCCCCCCTCATTTAAAGGCAGATCAGTAGGGGGGGTCCGAAAAACACCTTGAGCCATTGATCTGTGCGCTAGCTTCTTGACCGCATATCTATGCGTGTCCTTTATCACACATTCCGGACCCCCCCCCCCC
>JASDQU010012225.1:117263-131495 GCA_032191745.1 Picea mariana
CACTATCTCTCCACTCTCTCTCTCTCATACATCTACCCCTCCCCACTTTCTCTCCCCCTTCCTCTCACTCTCTCTCTACCCACTCTCTTTGTCTCCCTCTCCCTCCCTCTCACACACTCAAACACTCCTTGTACAACCCCCCTCTTGAGATGTTTAAGTTATCAACTAAACAAGAAATAAAGCATAAGCTTTCGCTTGAATCCCTTCATCAAAGTCTTGAAAAAGGAGAAAAAAATTAATATAAAGTGCTTGAAATATGAACTTTGAGAATAATAAAATATAAATATAGTCATCTAAACAAATGTTGGAAACAACTCCTTTTCTTTCAGTTTTTTAAAAAAGATCAAGAGCCATGAATCAGAAGCTATACTTGTTGGTTAGGAATTGAATTTAGATCTTGTTGTTTATCACTTAGAATTGATTGTAGAAGCATATTGTCCATCCTATACTTTTTTGTATCCAATTTATTACCAACGATAAGTCGTGGGCACCACCTGGAAACATTCATGGGTGTTGGACCTCGTCCTGATCCCAATGAAGGAAGTTATTGAAGATGGGGTTGGGAATTGAGGCCTTGTCTCACCCCATAAATGGAAAGCGTTGAAGAGATCAGCCATAAAGGCAGACTGTCCACCCAAAGCTTCCTCCTAGATAGATTTTCCTATAAAACACCTAACTATGCCTCTCTCACGTCTGACATAAGGAGGCCTACACAGTCTAACAGAGTGGGCATCGACTGGAAACTTTGAATGCAGGGGTCCAATCACTCTCCTGGTAGTTGCAACAGTTTTGAGTATATATACTCTGTTTTGATATTTTGTTATGGTCAAATGGTTGAGATAGGCACCTTGCTATTGTAATATTTTGATTGAGAACAACTGGTTCTCTAGTTATGTATTTGTTTTTGAGACATCTTGGTTAATCTAAGTCAGCTTTCTTACTCCATATTATTTGCCTCTGATACTGAGAGAGTTCATGTTTGATTGATTCACATGGATTGTTGTAACTGTATTATGATAAATGTTTGATTATAGTATTGTTATGATTTCCATCAGCTTCCTTGAAATTTGAATCCAAGAGGACCTTGTGTTTAAGTTTTTCCTCCTTAGGCTACTGGAAAATCTGATGTTCATAGCGGACCTCTACACCTTTTTCACTAAATCTTCCTCATACTCACCCTTACTCCAACTTACTGACTGAAGTTGATTCAAGACCTCAATGGTTGGTGCATGCTAGTCCAGATTTCTGAGTTAGAACGTTATTATTATTGAGTTTTCTCCATTTGACCACTCAAAACTCAATTACCTGTGACATATAAACTGATGTGTACTAGGCTTACCTTCAATGCAATCTAAAGGTGACTTCTAGTGCTAACACGAGGAAAATAGACACCCACATTCATGATTTTACCCAAATTTAGTCAATTAATGGAAGCCTTAGATCTTGAACCTCTTGTAAATCAAACAATGGACATAATAGAGCTTTTCGTTCTCTTCAATTTCTAATGGAGAATTAAATTATGGAATGGAGTAACATAGAAACAATAAACATATCCATCCACTTAACAAAACTAGGGTAGTAATACCATCCAATAACCATTAACACCCTCAGAACAACCATTAAAAATAAATAGGAGCAGCAGAGTAAACACTTATGACAGATTGGCACTACACATAAAATCAATCACATAGTGGACACAAAAACCAACTTCGAATGGTTGCTCAATTATTCTAGTTATAATGTAGTGCATGGCTCTATAGTCATTGGATAACTTACATAGCTCCTCCTTATTTACATTTTCCTCTCCTAACCAAAAAACCTCTTTGAGAGTTAAATCACAAGAATAGAAGATCTAGTGGATAATGGAAAGACCAATAAGCTCACATTTCATTTCTCATTTCTCTCTTTACTCTCCTATTTCCCTTTTTCTTTTACATTTAATTATCTTTCCATTTCATGCATTTATTCTTTAAAATTTTCATTTTCTTTTTTTATTATTATTATTATTTGTATTATTATTATTATTCTTGATTCATTGTTGATTTGCAATTGTATATAAACATTTGATCAATTTTGAAGGAAAAAAAAGAAAAAAAAAAATTAGAATTATCTTCTATTAAATTTTTAAAGAAGGATGACTAAATTTTATATCCCATGTGAACCCTAAATCTCTAATAAAAAGATTTAAAAACTTAAATATTTTATTCCCTAATTAAAAACTTTAAAAAATAAAATATTTTATTTTTTATAAAACCCTTACCTCATTAATAACAAAATTAAAAAATTAAAAATAAAACAATTTTTTTTTAAATGAAAAATGAAACAAAGATATTATGGTAAACCATTATTTTAAGAATGATTCAAAATGATTATTTTACTTTAAAGTTAATTGTTAATAAATAATCTACTATAAGCACCATGTCAATATGAGTATTTTTTATTAAGAAATTTAAAAAATAAAAAGTAAAACAAAAGTTTAGAAAATAAAAATTGAAACAAACATATAATGATTTGAAATGATACTTTTCTACAGTTTTGATCTTTTTTTATGGGAATAACCTCTATAGTTAATATTGGTGATAATACTTCTCTGCGATTTCAAACTTTTTTGATGGGAATAATTTCCGCGATTATTCTCGATGATGTGAACGATAATACTTTTCTACGGTATTGAACTCTTGGTGATGGGAATAATATCTATGGTTTTAAACTCTTGGTGACAAGAATAATCTCTGCGGTTTTGAAATTTTTGATAGGAATAATCTCTACAGTTTTGAATAATCTTTAGGTATTTATTAAGTTGATAATCTCTACGGTTTTGAACTCTCGATGATGAGATTAATCTCTGGAGTTTTGAACTTTTTTGACGAGAATTATCTCTGTGGTTTTGAACTCTTAGTGATGTGAACCACTCTGCGGTTTACATGGAATAATCTCTACAGATTTGAACTCTCGGTGATGCGCACAACTCTATATTTTTGTGTGGAATAACTCTATGGTTTTGAACTATGTGGTATTTGAACTTTGCGGTCTTTGAACTTTGTGGTTTTGCAAACTTTGTGGCCTTTGAACTTTGTAGTGACGAAAATATATACTTTCTTTTGAACTCTACGGTGATACATTGTGGCTCTACAGTTCTGGGTTCTTGCACCTACTAAGCACCTAGGTGCATGTTCATAAATCAGGTGAGTCAATTGTTACTTATTTTCTCTTCTTTTCAATATCAACACTCCACCACTTCCAAAACCTCATCCTATCAAGGGGAGGCCCTCCAAAGTCACCCTAGAGAGTCTTTACGAATATATAGAATCATTAGAAAAAAAGAGAGAAGAAAGAGATGCAAAACTCCAAATAGAGTTAGAATCATTAGAAAAAAGGAGTGAAGAAAAGGACGTAAAACTCCAAATAGAGTTAGAGTGATCCGGATTATTTTGAGAACAAAATGAAGCCATAGATATAACAATGAAATATACATAGATATTGCAGATACACTGAAATATTGCAATAAACATAGAGATACAGTGATGCACAATTTTTATTAATGAGATAATGTACAAAAACTATAAAATTACAGAGTGAATGACTCGCTAGAATGGTGGAAGCTTATCTCTGAGAAGAGATGTGATCACTATGCTCATTTGCAAGAAGATGATGATGGTTACAATGAGGCTCTAGAGGCATTTTTAACATAAAGAAAATACAAAACCCTAACCCTGGAAGATGAAACACCACAAGGTTTGCGGGCCCCGATGGGGGTAGTTGGTACATCAACTTCCCACGATAGCTCGTTTGAAATTTCTATACGAGGAGTACATATTCCATTCATTCCAGATGATGCCTTGAAATAATGTATGGGCGTTGTCGTACCCAAAAAATGTTGTTTAGGGCTTCAAAATGATCCTGAAAGTTTGGGACCCGAAAAACCGTAGAAAAATTGCCAAGGTGGAAACCCTTGTTTTGAGCCAGTGGAATAGATGGGTGGCCACCAATTTCTTCCTAGATAAATCCTCCCCCCTTAGAAAGCAATGGTCTCCATTTCTTCAAGTCCCCGAGGAAGATTTTGTTGAATTTGAACCTTGGTGAGTTGTTCGCCTCGCTGAAGAAGTTGTCCTGGTTAGCTTGTTGAAGGTTGTTATGAACCTATTGTTAGAGGGGTTGGATCTATTTAACCAATCTCTCTGCATGATCTACTGGAGTGTGGGAGGACTTTGTCGGTGAAGATGCAACATGAAGAACATGAAGGGATTTATCATAACTTGGTTTGACTGGGTAGTGTGGAGGAACCCTCGTAGGTGCAGTAGGAATATCTTGGTACTCTTATACAATATTGTTGATCTGATTCTGCTGGATAGAAGGTTCTTGGGCTGAGGCTACAATGGTTTCATTGTCCTTCTCTTCTAACCAGGTTGTGAAGAGGTTAAACTTGGTGGTATGAGAGATTACTTTGCGACATTGTTTTTTCAGTACAATAGTCATAACTAGCTCTGGTATCCTGTAGGGGTGACCCCCAAGCGTAAAAATGATGCTACGGGGTCGAGACTCATACACAACATGACGCCTCCAAATATATGGATAGCCTAACATAACATCACAAAATTCTAGTGGGGAAAATCACACAGTACCTCATCCTTGAAGGGCTTGATGTTGTATGACATGTGACATTGTTGGTTGACACAAAGATCTCGTCCCTAGCGGAGCCATCCGATGTTGTATGGTTGTGGGTGTGGTGTTGTTGGAAAATCCAACTGCTTGATGACCTCTGTTGAGATGATTTTTTTCTGTATTTCGCTATCAAAAATAAAATGCAGTGGGGTACCCTTCACCCACATTTTTGAATGGAAAAGGCGCTCCCCCTCCTTAGGATACTCTGATTCTTCTAGTTGTATTATTGGGATCGTGACAATAGTAGTGAGTTCTGCATCAATTATCTGTCTCCTTTTATTATTGTTTGAATCATATTTTGAGTCAGGGCTCGACTCTGTTTCTTTGAGCTCGGCCACCAATGACTATTTCAAGCGACATTCATCGGTGTTGTGCCTAGGGATTTTGTGGAAGTCACACCACTTCCCAGTGTCCTTATTCATCTTCCTGTTGCTCTTCTTTTCCTGTGTCTTGGACTGGTTGCCTTGAGGTTGGCTATTCTATGAGTTAGGGATGCCTTTACATGCTCTAGTTGTTGCAGACTTGTAGACCCAGATTCCTACTTGTTCTACTGATTAAATTTTTGCTCGATTTTGATAGCATATCTGTAAGCATCTCTTAGTGATGAGATGTGCAAAAACTCCATTTCAGTTTGGATGTACCTGTGTGGAGCCCCACGGTATTGCAAAACCAGAAGTCGCTCAAAGTCTTTGATACCCATCTTGGTGCACAAGGTATGGAAGGTATTTGTGAAATCCGACATTGTTTGGTCCCACTTTTGATATAGCGTGGTCCATATCATGTACTGGTCATCATAGTTTCTCACAGGGTAATATTGCTCCTTGACTACATCCATAAAAAAAATCCCAAGTGGGCTCGACCCCAAATATTCCAGACTCCTCTGTGGAATTTTGCTCCCAATAAGTTTCCCACCAATGTTTGACATGGGGGAGAGCCTTAAAGAGTGCAAAGGTGATCTTTTCTCTGTCGGAAAAATTGTGAACAGAGAAATAACCTTCAAGAAAATTTAACCATTTTTCCAAAGCATCTGCATCGATCTGATCTTCAAATATGGGAATATCAAAATTAACTTGTACCTTGAATGGAGTAGTGTCTCCAAAGTGACTGCTTGATGAAGACGCGCATGTTATTGTCGGCAATCATTGAAGGATTTGGGAAAAATTCTCCAACATCGTGTTTCTCTGTTGTGTTAGGGATTCCGCTAGCAACATCTTGATGGGATGTTTGGCTCCCTGGTCTCTCTTCTCTTTAGCCATGGGAGGCCACTTGGGATGGCAATAGTGGTTATCCTCAAGGGAAACTAGCTCGAGATCCAACTCTCTATACCCTGACTTCGTCGGGGACATGCATAAGAAACGAAAAGGAGTAGCATGCTTTGATACCACTGATCCAGATTATTTTGAGAACGAAATGAAGGAAGAGATATAAAAATGAAATATATAGAGATATTGTGAGATACACATAAATATTGCAATTAACATAGAGATACAATAATGAACAATTTTTATTAATGAGAGAATGTACAGAAACTGTAAAATTAAAAAGTGAATGACTCGCTAAAATGGTAGCAACTTATCTCTGAGAAGAGATGTGATGGCTACGCTTATTCGCAAGAATATGATGATGGTTACAATGAGGCTCTAGAGGCATTTTTAACATAAATAAAATCAAAAACCCTAACCCTGGAAGATGAAACGCCAAAAGGTTTGTGGGTCCCGATGGGGGTTAGTTGGTACGTCAACTTCCCAAGAGCGTAACTTTTGCATATGATCTCCATTTGGGGCACATGATAGCTAACTCGTTTGAAAGGTCTATCCGAGGAGTACATATTCCATTTGGCCCAAAAAATGCCTTCAATTTTATTTTGGGTGTTGTCGTGCCCAAAAAACATCGTTTAGGGCCTCAAAACATCCTGAAAAGTTTAGGACCCGAAAAAACGTAGAAAAACTGCCAAGGTGGAAACCCCTGTTTTGAGCCAGTGGAATAGGTGGGTGGCCACCGATTTTTGCCTGGTTCATAGAGGTAATGTGATGCAGGAGCATCGCTCCCAAGCTAGCCATGCTCCATCCAGCTCAGTATACGCGTGCATTTAGTGGGAGGAGAGAGGCGCAACTTTCGCACATTCAAATTTTGAATTTGATGTAAAGGCGTTAAATGCTTGTAAGGCTGTTAGAGACAAAAGGCCATGTGTATGCGCGGGCCTTAGTTATAGGTAGCCTTTAATGGTTGTAAGGTTGGGATCTAGATCCGATTCAGACTAGACAACCATTTAATTATGAATTCAATGTAATTGAATAGAGTAGGTGAGATGGAGGGAAGATCTTGAGGAGCCCCTCTTTGTAAAAAGATCTTCTTTGTATCTAGTAGTTAGTTAGTAGAAGTGTAGAGAGAGTTAGAAGTTAGAGAGGAGAGAAGGAGCCGAGACTCTGTCAAAGTCTGAGTTCAGGAACACATTGTAAAGAGGCATTTTCATATTAATACAACCAGAGCAGTTTTTCCTGCATGTTATTCTGTGTATGTTGATGAATGTCTTCATGTGTTATGATATGTTGTAGATGTATGTTAGTTTGCATTTGCAGGTTACAGACAGAAGTAATTGTCTGTTGGGTTCTTTGATTCCAGGTCTGGGTTCTTTATGGATTCATGCAAGAGGTTGCATGACAGAACATTGTGGGTTCTGTAAGCCAGTGCATAGAGTGCACTTCTGAATTCTATGGAATTTTAGACAGAGACATGCCAAGAGGGCACACCATAGGAAGTCATTGACTCAAGGAGAAGCCTCAAGGTTGCTTAACACCTTGGAGGTAGGACTGTGCTGAGGAAAGCATAGAAGAAGACATAATCTTTTAGGAGTTCTGTAGAGCTCTGCCAGGAGGGCATTGAGCAGATGCACGGGTTGCATTGAGGAGAAGAACTCTATCTTGAGTTCAAAGAAGACATAAATTCTGAGGAATTATGGGAAATCTCTGCCAGGAGAGCATTGAGCAAGTGCACAGAGCAGAGACAAAGTATTGAAAAACTCTAATACGCATCAGTTCGGTATTAGAGGTAGCTTGCAGAGACAGGCAGATGGAGACAGAGTATTGGAACTTTGTGGTGATTGTTTGCAGGTAGGCAGTAGTCAGGAAGATAGTCAGGAGGACTGTAGAGGGGAGGCTGGAAGCTCTCAGTTATAGAGTGACAGCAGCAAGTTTTCCAGGAGGGCAGACAGAAGGAGAAGATGGCTACTGAAGGCCATGCACGCGATGGAAAGAAGATCCATCAGTAGCAGGAAAACGTTGCGAGGAACAAAGAACTCACCGAGATCAGAGTGACAATGGATGAGCGAGCACTGCAGGTGCAGTAGAATGAAAAAACATGATGGGTATACGAATGG
Organism: Picea mariana; assembly: GCA_032191745.1. Lineage (NCBI taxonomy): Eukaryota > Viridiplantae > Streptophyta > Pinopsida > Pinales > Pinaceae > Picea > Picea mariana. The sequence goes on from JASDQU010012225.1 coordinate 125,302, forward strand.
CCCATGAAGGCGAAGGTAAAATGGCCGATTCAAGAATTGATGGCCAAAAGACAACGAAGGCTGTTAAAGAAATGGCCGAGGCATGTTGAAAGCCTCGGGGATGATGAAGAGGAGGTGGTTCAGGTATGTGAACCAGAGACTAGGGGAAATCTCAGTGATATTGAGGATGAACTGAGATCAGCTGAAGATCTCAGAGACTGCCATGTGTGCATGGACTGCCAGGAGGGCAGGATAGAAATTTCCAATTTCCAGGTGGGCAATAAGATGAGATCATTGCGGGATCTCATAGACTGTCATGAGGATAGCAGGGGAATTTCATATTGCCAATAGGGGAATGAGATGAGATCCGAGGATCTCATAGACTGCCAAGAGAGCAGCAGAGAAATATCATATTTCCAGGAAAGAAAGGGAGAGCAGATGAGCTCAGAGCTGAGTTCATATCATCAAGGACAACTAATAGAGAAGAAGGATCAAAATTTTTCTCTGATCATTAGAGGAATTCGCATATTCCTGCCATTCATCCCAGATGAGACCAGCATGTGTGTCACAGAGATAGCAGCAAGAGAAGGACAACCAACTGTGACTGTCAAGGAAGTGGAGCAGATTTTAGAAGTTGCCCAAGCAGAAGAAGGAGAAGAGCATTCCGAGGAATGGCTTAACATATTCAGCCAGGAAGATGAGAAGACTGCAGCACTGAAGCTGACAACAAAGCAGGCAGCTGAAGTACTCACTCCATGGGAGATGGAGTTGGAGAAGTTGGAGGATTGGTTGAACAATCCAAAGCCAGCAGATGACTATCGAGAGGAGACAGTCATGCAGATTGCAGAAGAGGAGCATTCCGAGGAATCGCTCAGAAATTTCAGCCAGGGAGCTGAATGGACAATGAAGACTGAAATACCGAGGTATGCAATGGAAGATGAGGGAAAATTCCAGCCTGGGAAGCGACTGGAAGAAGCTGGAGACATGCTAGCAACAGGAATGGCAGAAGTCAAGCTTCCACAAGGATAAGCTGAGCAACAGCTCAGTGATAGGATTGCAGAATTGAAATCTGCAGCAGGGTGGCAAGTTGAGGCCACAAGAGATGGAGAAGATGACATGGGAGATCATGATGATCTTCCCACTTGCAGAAAGAAATTTCAGCAGAGGAGACTACATGAACAGAGCCAACCATTACAGTAGTTGGATGAGGTGATCAAGGAGATTCGAGAGCTGATGGTCAGATTGGCAGAAGCTACCAGCAAGGAGAAGCTGAGCAGAAGGGAGACAACAACAGCAGCGCAGCAGAAGCAACAACAACAGCAACAAAGAGATGGAGCAACGAGACAACTCAAGAGAGTTGTTTGGGATCCAGGAGGATTTCAACAGCCAGGGTGGAGAGCTCATGAGCAGGAGCTCATGAATTTTTCACAGCAAAGGAGTATGATGCAGGAGCATTGCTCCCAAGCCAGCCATGCGCCAGCCAGCTCAGCATACGCACACATTTAGTGGGAGGAGACAGGCGCAACTCTCACATTCAAATTTTGAATTTGATGTAAAGGCGTTAAATTCTTGTAAGGCTGTTAGAGCCAAAAGGCCATGTGTATGCACAGGCCTTAGTTATAGGTAGCCTTTAATGGTTGTAAGGCTGGGATCTAGATCCGATTCGAACTAGACAGTCATTTAATTATAAATTCAATGTAATTGAATAGAGTAGGTGAGATGGAGGGAAGAGCTCAAGGAGCCCCTCTTTGTAAAAAGATCTTCTTTGTATCTAGTAGTTAGTTAGTAGAAGTGTAGCGAGAGTTAGAAGATAGAGAGGAGAGAAGGAGCCAAGACTCTGTCAAAGTCTGAACTCAGGAACACATTGTAAAGAGGCATTTTCATATTAATACAACCAGAGAATTTTTCCTGCATGTTATTCTGTGTATGTTGATGAATGTCTTCATGTGTTATGATATGTTGTAGATGTATGTTAGTTTGCATTTGCAGGTTACAGATAGAAGTAATTGTCTGTTGGGTTCTTTGATTCCAGGTCTGGGTTCTTTGTGGATTCATGCAAGAGGTTGCATGACAGAACACTGCGGGTTCTGTAAGCCAGTGCATAGAGTGCACTTCTGAATTCTGTGGAATTTCAGACAGAGACATGCTAAGAGGGCACACCATAGGAAGTCATTGACTCAAGGAGAAGCCTCAAGGTTTCTTAACACCTTAGAGGTAGGACTGTGCAGAGGAAAGCATAGAAGAAGACAGAATCTTTTAGGAGTTATGTAGAGCTCTGCCAGGAGGGCATTGAGCAGATGCACAGGTTGCATTGAGGAGAAGAACTCTATCTTGAGTTCAGAGAAGACATAAATTCTGAGGAATTCTGGGAAAGCTCTGCCAGGAGGGAATTGAGCAAGTGCACAGAGCGCACAAGAGAACTCTGCTTAGAGTTCGTTGAAGGGAACAGAATCACTAAGGGATTCTGCAGGAGCTCCATCAGGAGGGCGTTGAGTAAGTGCCAGTTTGCACAAGAAGAACTCTTAGAGTTCTGAGGGAGAAGGAAGTGTCAAGAGGACCTTCACAGGGTTGTTGAATACCCTACAGACTCAGTAAGGAGTTGCTTGAGCAAGACACTGCCAAGAGGGCATCAGATTCTCCATCTAAAGGAGAGAAAAGAGTTAAGTCCCTTAGAGGTCTGAGCAACAGAGAAGCTCAGGATAGACAACACCTTCGTGTGTACAGGGACTCTGTAGGAATCACAGAGGTCGTGAAAACCTTTCAAGGTTTCAGAGAAGAGAAGCTCAGGAGGGAGAGTGCTTTCATGCACAGAGCTCTGCAAGTATCACAGAGGCTGAAAGGAGACCCTTTGGAGGGTTTGAGTTTGAGGAAGCTTAGGAGGGAAAGCATCTTCAAGAACACAGATAGAAGCCATGAGTGCAGGCTTCATAGCAGAAGTAAAGGTCGAGGCCTTTGAAGTTTGGAAAAATCTTCCAAGGCAGGAAGAAATAGAGTGCATAGGAGAAGAAGATCTGGGTCGTCTTATCTTGCACAGATCGTCAATAGTCGTCGGATCTAGGAGAAAGTGTGCGTGAGTTAATCTCGCTTATGAGCTGAGTGGAGGCTCGTCGAAGTCCCGAAACGACAGAGGCATCAGGATTTCGGAGTTCAGGAATCAGAGCATCAAGGGATTGTGGAGTCGCTACATCGCGATCTCCCGATCCACGAAGTTCCAAAGAAGTAGGAGTTGTTGGATAGAGGAGCGCACATCCGTCAGATCACAGAGGAGGTAAGGCTTCGGGAAATCGGGTTTCGAAGGCTCGGGAGTCTATAGGAAGAGTTGCATGGTCAACGCAACACCCGGGATCTCGAAGAGAGAAACACTGAAAGGTGGGTCCCAGGTAAGCAGCCCAGAGGACACATGGCAGCGGTAGAGGTTTTGGGGAAATCCCTGTAAAGAAGGATTTCGGTATTCCGGGTACCAGGAATGCAAAGGGTAAGAATTCGGGATTCTTGAGCCAAAAAACCCTGGAAGACCGTGAGTCGTTGGATGCGAGAGGATCACATCCATTGATCTCCCTTTGATTTGGCATTTCAGTTATTCGGGTACCGGGAAGTCCAAGGAGAAAGGACCGGACAACCTTGCATCCCAGGATCGCGAAACACAAAATCCCAAAGGCGTTGAAGGGACCTGGAGGAAGCCGGCATTTCGACATACCAGGATTCGGGATTTCAGAATTCCTAAAGGCAAGGAGTTCGTGCTCTTGGGTTAGAAAACCCCGAAGTCGTGAAAGTGCGATGGGTCCTCGGAGCGGGACATTGAAGGTGGGGATTTCAGATTTTGGCATACCAGGGATCCTGTAGACAGAGAAACGGGAAACTTCACATCGAAAGTCCCGAAGTCGCGAAACGCAGCATGCCGGGGAGACGAAGCTTTGGAGGAGGAAGTGGCCAGGGATTTCGGTATTTTGGGGATCGGCATTTCGGCCATCTCGAGGACTAAAGACCGGGCTCTCGATGTTGAAAACCTCGAAATAGACTGCGGTCATGGGAAGAGAAGTCACATGGAAGAGATGTGGACCGGGGCTAAGTGTCGTTGAAGCCATTTCGGCATTCGGAGGTTCGACGATTCAGGGAACTCGACGCCAGGATTCGCGAAGTCGCGAAATTCAAAAGCTCATGTTGGATTGGGCCGATAGTCACATTTGATGGCCAAGGGGAGGTGAATCTTGCACCCTATGCATGTTCGCACAGGAGGGGTTTCAGAAGGACCTGTGGATTAATTTTGTGAGGTTCCTACAAGGAATCAAGGGAGCCGCTTCGTCTCGAAGTGGATTTAGAGAAATCCTGAGTGGATCTCGGCACTTCGGGTTGGGGGTCTGCATCATAATGCTTGATAAAAAAATTGGACTCTTCGAAGAGACAATTCAAACACAAATACAGGATAGAGTATTAGGGTTCAAGAGTCAATTGCAGACAATGGAGGCTAGAATACAAGAAATGGAAAAACAAAAACAACCAACTTAAGAAGGAGAGGTTGAAGAAATCACAACTTGAGAGATAGGTTTAAAGAGCTAGAAGAAAAACTAACCCACAATTTGGCCCTAAGTAGTCTGGAAAACAAATTGGATATCAAACCCATCAAAGAGGAAATGAATAAGTTAATCAAATTGGATCATGAGAGTAATAAAAGAGCCTTGAACCTCGTAATTTTTGGTATAAAAGAACAACAAGAGGAATATATTCTAGCAACAGTGAAAGAATAACTAAAAGAAAAATCACAAATTGAAACAACTTACCTCATAGAAGCAAAGAAGCTAGGAAAAATAATTGAACACAAAGATAGGTTGATCTGTGTCAAAGTAAGTTGTACTGACCATAAATATAGAATACTCAATAAATCTTTGAGCTTAAAAAGATCAGGAATATTTATAAATGAAGACCTCATTCCCGAAGACCAAGCTAAATTAAGGAAGGAAGTTCAAAAGGTAAAAGAAGCCAGGAAAGAAATAAAATGGGTAATAATTAGAAATTGAAAAGCTATTGTTAGGGATAGAGACAAGAAGGATAATAATAGATAGCATATTAGGACACTTAGGATCCTTTTTTTGGAATTGTCGTGGCTTTCCCTGGTGCAAAGGTCCTATGTTAAGTTGGATCTCGAGTGATATTAATATTATTTGTCTAGTTGAAACATGGGAGCATGAAGAGTCTATGCTCCCTAACATAGAAAGATTTGTTGTGTGGTTGACATGGAACAAAAGATCCTCCCATAGAGGGATAGGAGGCATAGCCTATTATATTAGAAAGAACATTTCTCCTCACATTCAACTTCATAAGATCGACCCTATCAATTATTACATTTGGATACAAATTTCAGACATCAATGCTAAGAAGATATATATAGCAATTTTCTATTTTGCACCTATTAATTCTACTTTTTATAAGAAAAACAATCTAGATATAAATTGTCCCTATAATACTTTAGAACAAGATATTTACAGTTTGAGAAATAAATGTAATATCCTCTTTCAATGAGACTTTAATGCTAGAACTGCAACTAACCAAGCCATTATTTTAAGCAATGGTTCCAACCATAATCCTTTACGGCTAGAGGAGGACCTTGTTTTAGCTAATAGCTACAAAAGAATCTCTAAAGACCTAACCAAGAATTTGTTTGGTACTGAGCTAGTCAAGCTTTGTAGTTCTCAAGACCTTATAATTTTAAATGGAGTAATGAAGTAGCCAAACTCCAACAAGATGACTTGTATTCATGGTCTAGGTAGTAGTGTCGTGGATGATGTGATATATGATATCCCCATTTCCAGCCAAATAGTAATTTTTGACCTTTAAAATGACCATGAACGTGACTCTGATCATAGACCTTTAACCCTAACTCTAAACTTTGCCATGCACATGAGCAACATTGAAGAAAATTATAATAATCAAAGGAAACTGCTTTTTGACAAAAGTAAAGTTGTTCTTTTCTTAAAGGATTTAAATAGTGTATTACATCTCCTAACTTATAAGGAAAATGTTCATTGAAGACCTCTACCATAATTTTACAACTACCCTTTCCACCTCTATTAACAAGTTCTCTTTCAAGGTGTCATGTAAAAAGAATAATAGAATAACCAAACCTTGTTATGATAAAGAATGTATAATTGCTAGGAAATCCATTAGGGATGCTTCTAATGAGTTCTTCAAACTCGATAAGATCAATATGTACAAATCCA
>JASDQU010012225.1:142039-160365 GCA_032191745.1 Picea mariana
TTTTACGGTGGGGCCGCGCCGTGTCGGAATTTGACTGACCAGCTCCGTAGGAAAATAGAAAGGAACGAACAGTTGTCATGCACTGAGTGAGCTGTCAGTGGCCCCACCTTGACTTGAATGCACGACAGGTTGGACGGCCATGTTTGGGATCCACATTGTCCATCGGGATTCGGATCTCTTCAGAAGGACGCATGTGCCCGGCCAGAGGCGTCGCAGTGGCGTACCAGTTGATCATTGACCCCTATATTGTTTCTTGTGGGAAGGTAGAGGGTAGGCGAGCAATATTGATCCCTATATTGTTTTTGGTGGGAGGGTAGAGGGTAGGCTAGCAATATTGACCCCTATATTGTTTATTGTGGGAGGGTAGAGGGTAGGTGAGCAATATTGACTCCTATATTGTTTCTTGTGGGAAGGTAGAGGGTACCTGACTGGGTTGTCCTATTTTATGTGTACTTATTGGAGCAACGTAAAGTTAATGTGATCACTATCATATAATATTGAAGTTTTATACTGTTTGGTTGGTGGGGGAGGGGATGGGAATGGGAATGGATTGAAATAACTGCGGAGGAAGGAGTGCGGATTATGCTGAGGGCGGGAATGAAAATTCAAAAACCTGCAACACCTTTGGATGGTCTCTAATGGCGTTGGGGGGGTTACTTATTTTGGGTTCTATTACTGTTGGTATTTATCATTGGCTATTTTTATAGCGTTTTTGTTAGCTATGATGGTTGCTCCTCCAGTTTTTAGTTTTCATTTTTGTCTGGAGGAACTTGCGGGTTATCTGGCACCTTCTACTTGTCTGGGGGCCCAACCATTTACTGGAGGCGTCACCTCCATTTTTACTACTTGTCATTCCACTTACTCTGGATTTGACAAAGTCTTTTTACCTACCCTCCACTTCTGACTTGACTTAACTGTTTAACTATCTGCTTTTTACTCTACACTGGCCCCGTGGCTTCGTTGGTAATCACCCCTGAGGAGTCTTTACTGTGGAAGATAGGTGGCGTTGTGGTTTTGTAACTAGTGTGCTCAGATGACGGAGGAGGTCGTCAGTGCACTCATGAGTGTGGTTGATGAGGACACTTGGGAGAGGGTAGGCCTCTTTGACCCACCTCCATCGCATTTAAACCCGAATCAACGCGCTAAGGGGAATTTATGATATCGTCGTCTATTACGAACCCTTCTCCTACACTTCGCATTGTTTCACCACCTTTTGTTAATTCTCCGGGTTTCAGAGCTCCTGCCTCTGTATATCACTCTGTGGATAGTTTTTCTGGTTCGAGCTCCATTGGTGGTATTACTCAGTCTACTGGTCTTCCCATGAGAAACATTGTTAAGTCAGGCTCTCAGAGACCTTTTCGCCAAGAAACCTTGGCCTCCTAACCGGTCGAGAAGGAAAATGGCATTAGGGGATGACTTGGGTCTCGAGGAAGCGGCAAATTTAGCTCTGAATGCTTTGGTTGGGTGGTTTTCATACCATCGCAGGTGTACTACACCTCTTTATAACTGGGTAAAGACCCATTGGCTTCCTATTTTGGGATATGTCCCGGAGGTTTTTTACCTCCCGTGCGGCTGGTTTGGTTTCATTTTTCATTCGTCGGAGGATGTTGCAAAGATTCTAGAGGGTCTGTGGCCTTCTGATGGTGGTGGCATCATGTTAAAACGTTGGAGAATATTCTTCGATCCTACACAAGACTACTTCCAATTTAGACATTTGTGGGTTCTCTTACCCGATCTCCCGTTGAATTTCTGGAGTTTAAAGACTCTTATGGCAATTGGGAATTCTATTGGGCGATTTATTAGTGTTGATGAACAAGCACTTGTGCTTCGAACAGAAAAATGGGTAGGATTTTAGTGGAGGTGGATATTCACTTGGGGTTGTTGGAGACCCTTGACATTCAGTGGAGAGACCAGTTGTACTCACAGAACTGGATTACTTGGGTCTCCCCTTCCGCTGCATACTGTGTCGTAGGACTGGTCACTTAAGAAATTCCTGCCAGGGCTTCGTGGATGAGGAGGAGTCGGAGGATTTTTGTCCTTGTAAACTTCAAAGATGTGATTCACCTGTTGCGAGTTCCTTGGGTCGTGACTCTCCTCGATTGGGGACGCAGGACTATCCATCTTTCTCGAATACGGAAACACTTACAGGTAAACTCATAACTTTTTGTCCTATTCAATCATCTCATGTCATGTCATTGTAACGTTTTGATATTAATTTTATTCAATCAAAATGAAATGTTGTCTTTCCCATTTTTTAATTAAATTTAGTATGTTTATTCAATCAATAAGAAATATTATTTTTGTCAATGTAATTTTTTATTAATATAATTTTAGAATGTTTATTTTGTATTTAGTATTTTTAATTAATAAAATTCAATTTTAATTTGAATTATAGTTTTTTATCAATATTTTATAAAATTATTTTAAAATATAAAAAAGTTAATTTTAAAATAATATAAAATATATTTTCAATTCAATATTACATTACATTTAATAATGTCATGCTTACAAAAATATATATTTGTGAATGCAATTTTTTTATTAATATAAATTTAGAATGTTTATTTAGTATTTAATATTTTTAATTAATGAAGATTAGTTTTAATTAATATAAAAAACAAATTTTAATTTTAATCATAATTTTTCATCAATATTTTATAAAATTATCTTAAACTATAAAAATAAAAATAAAAAAATTTAAAAATAATATAAAATATTACTTTTATTAATACATTATAAAGTCATTTCATATACAAAAATTATTTTAAAAATAATATAAAATATTACTTTTATTAATACATCATAAAGTCATTCCATATTATAATATCATTACAAGAATTGGTATATACAATTTGAAAATATCTATACTAGCATGCCCCCTGCACTAACCCATAACTTGCTAGATTTCTTAGGTGTCTCTCCCAATTACAACGAGTTTCGACCTTGGGTCGTCCTACAAACGAAACCCTTCTAAACCAATCAATCTAGTGAGACTTGACATATTAATGTTGTTAATTGGAATCATAAAGATTTGAAATTAAAATGATCTTATTTAAAGTTGGTTCACTATTTTGATGATGACCTCTTACAATAACTTTTGAATTGGTGAAAAGTTTATCCTTGTAGACACAAGAACTTGATATATTTTCTAGGGTAAATTCTATAATTAAATGAATGATCTTTAAGTTATGTTTGTATTTTAAAAACAAAAGTAAAGATTTCCATGGTAATAGAATTTAAAAATAATATGTTTTGGTCTTGTATCTTGTGGTGGATACAATTTTTAATAATAATATACTAATTATTTGATTAATCTAAATAAATATAGCTATTTCCATAATTTTAATAGTTATATATACTTATAATTAAGTGTATATTATGATATTAATTATTAATATCATAATGATGATAATTAACATCCATAGAGACCAAATTTAATTAATATAAATACTTATAAAGTTATCAATTGGATATCACTTGAATTTAATTTGAATTTAACTTAAAGTTGTTGTGTGATAAAGTCTAATTGAATGTTATTCTTATAAGTGAACCTATATATAATAACTATTCTTAATAATAATTTATTAAGAAAACAAAATCAAAGAATAAACTTTAGAGTGATAGAATGAAGAAAGTTCAAATTTCACACGGAAAAAACTATTTTGAATTGAATGAAATATAAAAATATTATTTAATAATAGTTATAGTCATAATAATAAGAATAGATAATAAATTATTAAGAATACTTTGTTTGTCACTATCTTCATTTAGGGTGTAATTCCTGACTTCTTTTAGTGAAATTTAAATTTACTTGAGGTCTTGTTCAAAATAAATGTCATTTACAAAGATGTATCAAAGTGAGAAAATAATGATTATAGCTAAATATCACTATAGTCTTGGTCCTATTACAATATGGAAACATTAATCCTTCATATTAATCTCATTTATAATAATGCCTCATCCTTAACCCTATCTACAATAAACGATTCACTTTGTAAAGACACAACACATCTATCAAATCACCCTTTTTGAAAAACATGTTAGAACGATAAAATCATCCTTTCTACTAAGTAATCCTCCATCCTTGGCTCCATAGGCAATAAACACCTCCATTGAGAGCCCATCTAATATAAAAGACACCCCTTGTGAATATGCTTGAGAGCTATGAAATCCTACTATAAAAGGCTTGTGAATATGTTTGAAGCTATGAAATCCTTCCCTTTGGGGAGACATGCTAAAATCATGAAATAATTTCTTCTCCTAAGAAACTCACCATCATTTACATTAAAGGACTCCCTTGCACAAATGTGTAATCCACAAAAGCATAATTTTCCACTTGAACAAATTAAATATTAATAGAGCAATGAGAACACTTAGACTATAAGCTAAGTCTAATTTTGTATGTAGCAAATAAAGCTAACTTTTGGAATGGCTTTTTATTCTATTTAATTTTGTGGAAATTTTCAAATTTCAAATGTAAAGTGTTGAAATTGTTATTTTAATGAAAATGGACATTAACAAATTCATTTGTAATATGAAACTCACTATCAAGTTAAATTTCAAAATTTCACTATAGAAATTGTGATTTTTTTATGGTTGAATTCCTTGTCTACAATACTTCATTTTCACCAAAACAAATACATATACATGTTGATAATGATATTTTAAAAATTATTAAAAAATCATTTTTTATAAATATTTAAAACAATTACTTTTAAAAAATAATTAAACAAATAAATACATATTAATAATAATATTATATTTTTTAAATCATCTTTTTCCAAAAACTTAAAACAAACAAATATACATTAATAATAATTTTTTAGAAAAATAAAATAATTTTTTATTAAAAATTTAAAACAGTGAATTTTGAAAAATGAACATGATGTCCAAAATATTATTAAAAAACATTTCTCTGTGATGTTGTTCCTCTTTAAAAGGATATGGAAACGTCATTAACAACGCACATAGTGCTCTGGTGACTAAAGTTGGGGAAATTATGCTTACTTGGGTCATGTTTCTTGGGTGTTATGACTTTTTATCCTGGAAAAGTGATTTGTCATGCTCAAAATCATGATCAATATAGCACGTCGTACTATTTTTAATTAGGAAGATTGTTGGTCTATGACTACGGAATGCTATGTTACAATTTGAAAAATATTTTAGAAAAACAAAACAACAAAGCTATGTTTTAAATAAATTCTTCCCATTGACCTTGTTATATTGTTGACTTACCACCTGTCCTCTTTCCGCCCATTTGCCTGTTCATCTACAGTGGTAGTTTGTTCTTACCTTACGGTGTCCAGTTGCTCAGGTATTCCTTGGTACCAATGAACAAAAGTTCATCCAAATGCATGAGGAAGGTTTCAGGGGCATGTAACATGCATCCTACACATAAATGTCATGTTGAGTTTGCAAGGATTCTTCTGAATGGTGAGAAGCAAAGTTGAAACAACTAAAATTTCAACATTTCAATTTTCCTTTCAATCCATTTCAAAATTGTGTTCCTTAATTAATCACAAGACAAACCATTCATCACCTTGAACATTCATCAAATCTTAGGTTATCGTGGAGTTTGATTAGAATCAGTAAAATAAATAAAAATTGTTTAGGATGTTTTATGTTTAACTTAGTTTAAATGTTTTGAGAGCAATTATAAATGCTAATTAATTCATAAACATAACCAACATTAACAAACATTGTCTATCATCAACACATTCTAAAATCTCGACCATTAGTAATTTCCATTATCCTACACATTTTACTCCCTCTGGAAAGGCGTTGATCCAGTATTTTAGAAACAGTTACATTGGCTAATATGGTCATTTGAGTTCTTTGATCGGTTTGGATAACTTCTCTCTATGAACAAAACCAATCTAAACATGTTTTAACTAATCTAAACACCTTTCCCATAGTTTCTATTAACAAAAGTGCTTCAAATAAAAAACTTTAAATTGTCTTCGTGGCACGTGACTTTCATGCCAAAACTTGCTACACCGAGCATGGCACTCTTGTTCCACGTGCATTGCAGAAACAATGCCAATTGTTCATCAATTGTTCAAGGTTTGAGTTGGCAATGTTCTTTATTGCCAGTGGTTGTTCTAGTTCCAAAGAATGCATTGACTGCCATATGTTGCTATTGTGAAAGGTCGCTCCTCCAAGTGTCGTCCATCTCCTACAGAGAATTTGTAAATGTTTCCTCCAACATCTTAGCATGAGATAGCTAAAACCCCATATATGGAATAAAGTAGCTCTTAGTATTATAATATGTTTTTGTTCTGGAAAAATGTGTTGTTCTTACAAACTAGTGAAGTATTATTCTTACCGCATAGATGTACGACCGTATGTTTCACCCACAGTAGGTGTGTGTTCGATTTCTGTGAATCCAGTCATGCCTTTGTATAATTCTTCTGATATGGGTATTCCTTATCCCACTGGTTCAATTCAACAATGGCTTTGGGATAACATGCAACAATAGGAGGTTCCCATTGGTTTTCAAGGGGATGATAGCAGCATTGGCATTGTTGCTTGTAGTAGGAGCAATGTCGCGGGTTTGATTCCCAAGGAAATTTATCCATTAGGCCAAGAACATGCATCTCAAACGTTGCTTTTAAGTTTTGTGCCCACTAAATTGAGCAAAGAGTATTTGAGGCAGGAATTGGAGGCCTGGGTTTTGTTTGTGCATGGGATTTGGATAGGAGATGAGAATGAATTGTCACGTTTCTTTATTATAATATCATGCATGCTAAAGAAAGATTAACGGAAATCCAAGAGCAACATTTGTTGCAGCAACAAAGATTACAGCATCAATACAATAGTCTGTTTCACAACAAAAAAAAAGGGAGATGAAGATGAGGATGTCAATAGATTTTGGATATGGATCAAGGAATTTCTCTCATAAATTAAAAATTATGGGCATGCCTATGGTTTTTTGGCTTATCAATTGACAATTATCTGCATGTGGATGAAACATACCACTTGCAGGTTCAACTATAGCAATAAACGTACAAAGCATGAAATTCCAAATCCCAATATCAATTTTCTCAGTCAACACAACAATTTACCAATTTCAACAAAGAGAGGGTTTTCGAGTAATTTCAACAAAGAGAGGGTTTTCAAGTAACCAAGAACCCCCGAAACACTCGAAAAATTCCAGTAAATAGGGCCTTCGTTGCCATCTTTGCACTGTGTGAAGAAAACATTACCCTGTTGATCCTTGAGTGCTCTCTTTGAGATTTTATCAACCTCCATTTTGTATTCTCAATAGGTATGGGTAAAAGTGATCGCTCCAAAATGTGTGCTCAAGTCTCTTCCATCTGTCTAACACCATGATTTGAAGTCTCCCCCTGCCATTGCACCAATCTATTATGATTTTTGAGTCTCCAATAATTTGCAACTCTGTAAGATCTAATCTTGAAGCCAGTAAAATAGTAACCCAAACACCAAGTAACTCAGCCTTATTATTTGTGCCAGGACTAGTGTTGAAAGTCCACTTATAAACCATCGACTCACTAAAATTGATAAGTACCCCAGCTCCACTTTGCAGTCCATCTGAAGAGGCATCTCCATCAAACCATCCCACCGGAAATTGCGTCAGAGGAGGACACATGATCCTAGGTTTTGCATTTTTTGAAGGGAGTTTTTTGTGCCAACACCCTTTTGGTATTTCAGTTTTTCACTAGTTCTCGCAGTAGAAGGTTTTGTGTTTACTCAGATCTTTTTATGGTCCGATATTGTAAGAGGGTCAGATGATGTAAACAATTATATTTTTAATATAATGAACAATTTTCTCTTGGAAAAATAATTTAGCTGATGTAAACAATTATATTTTTAATATAATGAACAATTTTCTTTTGGAAAATAATTTATGCATTAGAATATTATTGTCTTTAACAAGATGATAAACGTGTATGTATGAATATTGTAATGTATTGAACCTGTCTGTGCTTGTATGTTTGAAGCAATGTTAAATGTAGTATATTGTTACTTGTATGTTTGAAGCAGCAAGAAATTTATGCATTGGAATATTATTGTCTTTAACAAGATGATGAACTTGTATGTATGAATGATATAATGTATTGAACCTGTATGTTAATGTAGCATATTGTACTTGTATGCTTGCTAGAATTCACAAAATGCTTATCATGAATATTTTGCTAGTCAAGTACAAATAATATTAATAATATTTATAACAGTCCATTAAAATATAAATACTATTTTAAATAAGAATCATGTAAAACTGATACAATATAAAGATTTTGTACCTGAATATTATCTTGTAAAAATTTAATGTATACGATTAAATACTTATAATTAGATAGTTAATATCTTCATTTTTAATAAATAATTTGTTTTTTTTTAATTCATGGTATACCCTATGACAAGCAAGATGATATACTCTGCAAGCATACTGCCTGGAAATAGAAAAGGGGCTACCTGCTCCACAGGTAGGATTATAGTACCTGTTTTATATCACAAAGACACTTGAAATTAATCAAATCTATACGATCTCGTGACTTCTTCAAACCAATATCTCATTTCTCATTTCTACAGATTCAAAATAAAAACATAAAAAACTTCATAAACTTTATTACCTCACGTTTCTTGCATTTCATCATTTTTGTTTCCATTGGACTCGAACTCCCACAATCCATCACAAAATACCCAAGATATTTCGAGGATCTCAAACCTTAAACGTATAAATTTTTCTTTCACATTTAATGTTTTTTACTAAATACTTCTTCCTCAAATCTAATGCCTAATATCGATATGTTTTATCGATATGTTTTATGGCAACTATAGTTGGTTTATATGAGTTGATCCCCTACTCTTAATCACACAAGAAAAATCAATTAATGCCAACAAAAATCCTCTGGCAAACACATTGAGCAAGACGAGAATGGAACACATTCAAGTCACAGGGTCACCTCAGCAAACCGCGAACATAATGATTTTGACTACCAACTAATTTCATCTTCAAACACAACCGATTTTTTTTTTAAAGTACAACCTAAGCATTCAATAAGTTTTAATACGAATTTGTGATCCTTGAAAACAATCAAAACTCAAAAGTGTAACATCAATACTTCACTCGTTTATCACTTTCAATTAGTGTGGCAAAGGCCAATTCCAATAATCCAAACAATTGAACTCTACTTTGATGTTGTCAAGAAATTTGTTAGGCTTATAACTCCAACCTCGGCCAAAGTTGTGAGTCTTCCCAAAACAAGAGATATTGAAAATATGGTTTCTTCAACTTTAAAAATAAAAATTTACTTACACCTATATTAATATTAATATTGTGTTTTTTAAATTTAATTTTTTTTTATTTAGAAATAAAGATTTACTTACACCTATATTAATATTGTGTTTTATAAATTTAAGAAATTTTTATTTAGAAATAAAGATTTACTTACACTTATATTAATATTGTGTTTTTTAAATTTAAGAAATTTTTATTTAGAAATAAAGATTTACTTACACCTATATTAATATTGTGTTTTTTAAATTTAAGAAATTTTTATTTAGTGATATTCGATGCATGTGGCAGTGATATAGAGTAATAATATAATCATGAAATGTAATTTAGTATAAATTAAAAAAAAAATTTAATGAGTTGGTTATATATTATTTCAAATTTATTTATTTTATTTTGAAAATAATAATTTATATATTGATGATAATTATTGTTTACTAAAATTACATTTGATTTATTGGACTTTAAAAATATAATTAGTAAAACATTATATAATTATTATATAATTAATAGAGATTGAGATATATTTGGTCAAGAGCAGTATAGAATCTTCAAATTTGAAATGTATATTTTAAGATAGGTGTTATTTAACTGTTCTAAGTTTTTTTCCTTTTAGTTGGAATCAGGCAACATAAACCCACACAAAATCACAATTTTTTGTTGTTTAAATTGTATTTCTAAATGTAAAAATGGATTCAACATGCTTAAAAATCACTAAAATCTGCAGATTCAACAATATGTCACCGGACTTTGGACAAATATCCCTCGAAAATATGACTAGAAAATGGCAAAAAGGTAGCACATTTAGACATATGTTATATTTAATATTACATTGTCAAGTTTATAATGCTAGCTTAAAACAAATAAATTATATTTAATAATCAATAAAATACATTTCATGTTCTTCATTGTCAATTGGGTTTATCTTGAGTGGTTGGGAGAAATGGTTTTTATCTTCAAGTGACATGATAATATTTTAATGAGTATACCTTGTTGTGATTATTCTTTTTTCATCATAGATTCTATTCCATGAATCACTTCAGCATTCTCATTCACCAGTTAAGGGAGTATGCTAGTAATTATAAAAAGCTTTCAAAAGGAGCAGTTTATGTTTATTTTTGTAGTATTTTTTTTTTTGTGTGTGTGTGTGTGTTTGGAATCTTATGTTTATTTTTGTAATATTTTTATTTTTTGTGTGTGTTTGGAATCTTGAGATTTAATAATTTAAATTTTTGGTTTATTTATTTTCTAATCACTTGGGTCGATTTAAAATGTTTTAGTCTAAACTTCAATTAAATGATCGGTAGATTTGAGTGATTATTTCTGTATAATCAGAGTGCCTCAAGGGTTTTTCAGCATGTTGAATCTATTTCTACATTCAAAAATGAATTTTAAACAAAAAAAAATAATGATTTCTTACAAATTTATATCCTCTAATTCCCACCAAAAAACCATTTTAAATGAGTCAAAACATTTGAACAAAATTTTAGGATACATGAAATTTTGATTGTGCTAAACTTAAACCATTACTGAAAATTTGACCAGAATCAACTACTTTTTCTACCCAAAAAAAACCAGTATGTTTGTTACAAGTTTACCCTATTCCCTCTTAAAAAAAATTCCATAATATTATAATAAAAAGTGTGAAATCATAAAAAAAAATTATTGCCTCTGAAAATTTGGCAATATTCAACTTTATTTTTTACCTTAAAAACCAATCTGTTTGCTGCAAGTTCAACCTTTTCCATCTAAAAATTCCATAAAATCATGATAACAAAGTGAAATCATAAAAGTTTCATTATTTCAACTCTGGACTTCATAAATTCGAACCATCCATATCAGCTAATCAAACTGGTTTTATCCGGTGGTGGTTGAAGTAACTGGAAAAAATAATGTAATTACATCACGAGTTTTTAAAAAAAATGACAGAAATGGATGCAGAGATTAATGGAATGGAAGTGTACTAACAACATAAATGGTGAATGGTGGCGTACTCCATGAAAAAGTACGCAAATACTTTCGAGAAAGAAAAAGAAGTAACGTGATGATCCGACAACAAAACTTTCGAAACATGGAGAGATTAAGACCTGTCACAGAGGGTGAACCCGTGAAAAACTGTCATATAAAGAAAAAAGAGAAAGATATTAAATAACTGACAACATTGACAAACAGGAATCCATGACTGCCTTTTTATTTCAAACCCATCGGCCAGGTATCACAGTGGAGCAAATTACTATTGGGTAGTTTGTTTATGCAATACATGTTTCTATTTTATAGAGAATTTGACAAAATTTGGTGATAAAATCTTACAATTTTGATTCGAACAATTCCATAATACAGACAATCCGTGAATAACTTTAATAGGTTTGTAAAAAATATCAACGAAAGGTATGTTTGCACCTGATAGTGCCTACTCCATTACAATTCATGATTCTCGTGTGTGTGGCACATGATTGGGCATCTCAGGTCATTTCAGCTCTAATTTTTGGAGGCGGTCCCTGGTTTCAATGCCAGACATGCCGTGCTAAGCAGGAAATGACATGCCCTTTGTATTGCCACCCAACACAAAACCACATGTAAACTATGGGCCCTTCCTGAACATTAAGACAGTCACAAGCTTACCAATCAATAAATTCACATTTAAGATGACAGAAGAGTTTCGGTTTCAATCCCCATCACCGCCATGCCTTCTCTCTCGCTGCCTTGGAGGGTCTCGATGTTATTCCTTTCAATATCAGATCAGCAGATCGAATCCTGGCACGGTACTTCTGCTCCGGATTTGAGATAGAAAAATGTTTTGCGGGATTGGCGATCCCGTTCAGAAACGTTGGAGATGTCTTTGGATTTCTCCTCGAAGCAAACCCTGTTGATGGCAAGCAGCGGATTCTCTAGAGATTTGCAGAAACAGAATGCAAAAAAATCAGGAAATTAGCCGTTGTTTTTGTCCAATGAAAATATTTCGAGCTCTTCAATGTAGGATGCCACAGTCTGTAGAGATTCTTCTGAATCGGCACTTATTTTAACCCTTCCATTCTAAGTCACTCTTACAAAGGAGATGCCGGGGATGTTAGAATTAATGATTAATTTAGGGATTGGTTTGAGATTTTGTAGGACACTGTTGAGATATTCTTTCAACCAACATCTCCATGTTTGGAGTTAGTTGAATCTCCCTTCAACTATATATATGTGATGTATGTGTGTATGATTAAGTAATACAAGTTATTATTGTGTGAGAATTCATTGCAATGGCTGCTCTCCATTTTGTTAATATGGTATCAGAGCCTGGCTGGGCTTAATCCCTAACGGGAGTGCCCAGAAGATGTGATAACCATTGGAACTTATTCTCTGTATATATGTAGGAGAGTTGATATGTTTTCTGCGTGAGTGTGCTTTCTGTGTGAAAGATTTTTGTGAGTTAATTTTTTCCGAGTGATTGTGCGTGTGAGAATCGTGATAAATCCGCTACTGTGGAGAAAAGAAGGAGGATTGCCGTTGCTGGGCATGAGAAACTAGCCCGATTTCAATCAGGCCATCTTCACACTGTTCTCTGTCTAAAAACCATTTGCGATCTGCTCTTAAGTGGCTCGCTTTATTACAACGACATTGACGCATTCAACTGTTCGACTTATGCAAAGAATCTGTGACTGGTTGATAAGCCATGTACACAGGTCGCAATGTGGAATCGCCGCACCGGAGGATCCATAAAATCTGCAAGCATATTCGAATGTATGTCGAGTGGTATGCTTCAAGTCTGGAAGTGAGGATCGCCTGCAACTAAGTCAACAAGATTTCAAAGGAAGGGCTCAGCCGAAGCATGGTGGCACGAGATAATATATGCAGATTTATGATGTGGTGTGATTGAGTTATATTTGGATTTGTTGTTGCATAGAAATTTTAGTGTATTGTTTTCTTTGTAAAATTAAATGATCCAGAACCAACTACAGAACACGGTAACATAAGTTAAGCTGGTGTGTGCGGAAGCCTCAGCCTTGCCATAAGATGGTCACTAGTTTGGTTATGTTTACAACATGTTATAAAACTGATGGGTCTTGTTGTGCTTCGGGCTTCAAGAGCATTGGTTATAGGTTATTTTTTATGTTATCCTTGTGTAGACAGGTCAAGTTGTATGATCAAATTTTGAACACAGTCAGTATCTAGACCACCTTCCTAGCAACTGACGGATAGCCGAAAGCAAAATATCCGATAGATGGTGGTTGGTCCATAGAATGGTTTATTACTTGACAACTTTTATCGCGGAAGCCCCAACGAGCCGAGTATGTCAATATTGTTGATTATTTCAATTACATCATGATGGTCAGAGGCGTTTTTATTTTAAATGAGTCGAGAGGGAAGCTCGAAGTTGTGGAGAAGAAAGAGCGTAAACCTAGAGATTTCAGAGTGGGTGAGAGTGCTGATGAAGACCAGATCAGACAGATATCTATATTGTAATTTGAGAATTGTAATCTGTGATTTATTTGTAATGTAATCATTAAGGGAGGGTGTTAGAATTAATGATTAATTTAGGGATTGGTTTGAGATTTTGTAGAAGACTGTTGAGATATTCTCTCAACCAACATCTCCATGTTTGGAGTTAGTTGGATCTCCCTCCAACTATATATATGTGATGTATGTGTGTATGATTAAGTAATACAAGTTATTATTGTGTGTGAATTCGTTGCAATGGCTGCTCTCCATTTTGTTAATAGGGGATTCGTTGAAAAGTCTTGAGGGTGGTGCCGCCCTTGCCTATAACAATTCCAATCGCTTTGTTCGTAGAAATGCAGGTGGCAGCATTACAGAAAACATGATAAGATCTGATACAACATTTACCAGATTGAATAAAGCACAGAATATGAGGCGGTGGGTATAAGGTAGTTTCTAAGGACTGGTTTTAGAAACATGTCAATTAATTGATAGATTTTCTACAAAACTTAACACTAAATATGTATTTGTATAATTACATTTAATATTATTTATATATTTTTTAAAATATAAAATGGATGATGATGATGATCTAGTAAGACCAAAGGGTAAGTGATTATTTGCAATTCTTTAGAATTTTGTTTCTGTACTAGAAAAGCAACAAAAAAAGCTTTTCTAGTCACTATAGTTTTGTTGACTTAAGAGGTTAGGAAGGTTGGTAGTGTGACAAATATTTTGAAAATAAGATCTGGGTATAGGCTAAACAATCCAAGAGAAAATATTTTTCATCTTCAACCTTCATAGTATCATAAAGGTGACACACTCTTTCATCCCAAGGATTTTTAGGAATTGACCAAAGCCGAGTTTCACTATGAAACTAGTGACAATTTGTTTTTATCTTAGTCATGTTTATTTATTTTTTTACACTTTTCAAAACAAATAGATTGATTACATCCTTATAATACCTTAAAATATATAAATAATTTATTAAATATAATTTAAAATAATTATATTAAATTTAATATTATTTATATATTTTAAAAATATAAAATATAATTAAATAGGTGTAACTTTCATAACCAATCTCTTTAAAATTCAATGCATGTTTACATATTTAATAACCATTTCAATATAACATTAAACCACAAAATTTATTATGAATATAATAATACTAAAGATGTTTGTTATCAATTTTGTTATTGGTGTTTCTCATTCAATGTGAATGTAGGAATATAGTTGAGATTAAGAATGAAATCTATCATTAGTATTAAACTTAGAAATTATGTTTTTTTTAGATAGAGTTGTTGTAGTTGATATTAAAATTAGGAATTAAGGTAGGAAAATAGTTGAGATTAAGAATGAAATCTAGAAATTATAATTATGTTTTTTTTTAGATAGAGTGGTTGTAGTTGATATTAAAATTAGGAATTATTGTTGATAGTAAGGTTTGCATTTCTAGGTTTTGATTCATCTCGAAGTATATATTTTGGATGAAATTAATCCTTAGAAATTTACTAAGTATCATTTTTAATTTAGAGAACTTACTATCAAGAAGGATACTACAAAGTTACATGAGGATTAAGGTGAATACAAATAAAGTAACATGTTAAATAATGAAAAAGGTAAATAGTAAGAAAGTAATAGTATCATTATGTAATGACCACTCTCAATACTTCTTCTTCATCTTTTCTTTTACCCACATGTGCTAGCTAAATCTCACTTATATGGATCAGAAAAACTAAGTCTAATTGCAAGACTATTCAAAACTTCAAGATATATAATCGACTATTCAAAACTTCAAGATATATAATATCTCTTGTGAAGGCCATACTCATACTCTGTCTCTCCAATATTAATAGTTTTTTTCTCCAACCTTTTATGTCCCCTCATAATTATGTTTACATTTTATTGCATGATTTTGATTTTAATGCTTTGTATATGTCAATGCATACTATATATCGTAAGATTATATATATCTTAACATTCTATATATCTTAATATTATATGTTTTAATGTGAAAATACTAATAGATAAATCACACCCAAGCAAGCAAAGTATAGCACTTCAACCTATAATGTGTATTTTGAAATTGGTTTTCAATGTGTTATTGCTAAAGTCATTTCACTTGATAATTTTCACTATCTCATACTTCAGATCAATATACATGATTAATTTCCTTCATATCATTTATTCAATTAATGCACTGAATCATTTTAACTCACTATAATAAATGCACCCTATTGTTTTATGTTATATCACTGTTAAAATTAATACAACTACCTTATTCAATCATTTTTATGCATTGATTTAAGTGATGATACATTGGAAAATGATTGAATCGGGTAGTTGTATTATGTCGGTATTTAAATCAATGCAACTAATTGCTCTAAACCTGATCTAGATTGTGCTGAAAAAAAAATGAAGGAAGATGTATAACCAAGAAACACACAGAGATATTGCAAGAAACACACAAAGATATTGCAAGAAACGCAGAGATACAATAATACAAAATTTCTATTAATGAATGAAATGTACATGAACTGTAAAAATGCAGAGAAAAAAGAACTCGCTAGAATGGTGGTGCTTATCTCTGAGAAAAGATGTGACGACTACACTCATTCACAAGAAGATGTTTTTACAATGAGGCTTGAAAGGCCTTTTTAACATAAAGAACTAATGAGAAAACCCTAACCCCAGAAGATGAAATGTCAAAAGTTTTGTGGGCCCCGATGTAACTCTCGAAGATGAAACTCCAAAAGGTTTGTGGGCCCCGATGGGGGTAGTTAATACTTCAACTTCCTGAGGGTGTAACTTTTGCATATGATCTACATTTGGAGTACTCGATATACTATCAGAAAGGTCTAGCCGAGGATTACACATTCTTAGCGGAATTGTAACACCCATGTTTCCCCCAATCTATAAATATAATTAATATCGTGACCAAAACTATAAACAAGATTGTTATGTGATTATTCAAAAGCAATGGACCTTTGATAAATTATGTATTGCAAAATTTGGTTATTAATGCAACAAGAAAATGTTGAACTACTGTTGAAGGGATGGCCTTCACAGGTTACAATGTCATGAGAGGAATGGTGCAAGAGGGAAGCTATTACTGGTTAAAATAACCCTGCCAGGAAGTACCCTATCAAATTAAAAAAAATGCAGACCCTGAACTGTCATCAACCTAGAAATTTTATTAGCACCGAGATATGATCATTTTTATGACGGTTATTATACACTTTTGCCGCATGTACATATGTGTTTTTCATATTTTAAAGGAGCTTTTTGAAGAATTTCACGATAAAACGGTATGATCGACACTCGGTACGTATAATTGATGTTTAATGATTGTATTGGATATAATTCAACATGTTTTATGATTTCCAAGAGCTAATTCACGTTTTTTTATGTTACAGGGCGAAAATGCACTACGTTTATGCTTCTGGCACTCATTCAAGCACTCATTTCGACACTTGATCCGGCACTCCGTCCAACCCCTCTTTCTGCACAAAAACGGAGGGTGACTTGGCGGTTATGGCATTGGCGGCCAGTGATGGGCGAATCGGGAACGCGGGTTTTGTTCGTTCTTATCCCCTCCAGCTACTCAGCTCCCGACAACTCAGATTCAGTTGTCCAGAAAGGTGATTATTGGTTCGCTCTGTTTTAGCAGTTAGGGCATCATTTATTGTAATTTGCCGAATTTAGAAGTGGTTCGACCCTCCTGTGGTCGACCACTTGGTCTGTAAGCTTATAAATACCAGTGTGATAGAGATAAAAATGATTTTACTCTGTTTTGAGTTTTTACATTGCCAGATTATGCCAGAACTGCATTTTTAAGTTTTTATGGTGAATTCGAATAGTTGAGTTCGTGGTTATCTTTTAGGAAGTAGCCACAACTTGTTGGGGGGGCCACCAACAGTCTGGTTACTGTCTTTGTATTGTTTATGCATTTCATAGTTTTGTTCTCTTTATTTTCCTGTACAAGCATTTCTATTTTGTTAATTAGTTTGTTGTTATAATTTAATTTGCTTTGATTCTCTTTTACAGGTTAGTATGATGAAGTGTGTTAGCATGCATTAATCTCGTAGTTAGGAACGGATTTGTAGACTCGTAGACTAGCCCCATGTGTAGTTAAATACTAGATTATGTTTTTATTTCTGATTTTAGAATCAAGTTTAAATCAGAGTTTTGAATAGCATAGAATAATGTTTTAATTTGGTTTTTAATTGACAAGGGTTTGATGGATGGATATAGTTAATTCCAGTTTTTAATGATAGACTGCTTATTTCAGTTTTATATAGATCTTGCTTACTTAGTTGTTAGTTTACTTTTTAAATGTCATGCTTTAATTTCTGTTTTTAGTCATTTCTTTATTGCAGTTTGAATTGTTAGAATAGACATATCATAATTTCATTTTACGTAATTTCCTTTCCTAGAATTAAATTGCAAGTATATTTCTTAGTTAATGGTTGAATCTAGTTTTTCTTATTGATCCATGTGGATATCGGTGGCCACCCACCTTTTCCAAATGGCTTAAAACAGTTTTCTGACCATTTTGGCACTTTACTATTTTTAGCAGGTTTTAACTTTCGGGGCCATTTTGAGGGTCCAAATGAAGGTTTTTCGAGATATAGGTTCTCAATGA
>JASDQU010012225.1:160591-171451 GCA_032191745.1 Picea mariana
TATGTTATATTGCTGGATATACGCGATATCTCTGTGCATTTCTTTATTATATCTCCGCTCTCATTTCGTGCCGAAAATAATCTGGATCACTTATGTAGTGTAGAAGTATAATGATGATATCGTTATGTTGTTGATGGTTAATATATGAATATGCAAGGTATTTAATATTCACACAACCACCAACATTATATTTGAATTGTCATAGGATTAAATATAGTTTCTTGCTTTCGTAGGTTAAAGATAGTTTCATGTTTTTGTAGATTAGAAGAGATAGTTTCTTGTTTTCGTAGATTAAGATAAAGTTTTGTTGTTGCTATAGGTTAGATATACTTTTCTTTGATAGATTAGATAGTAGTTTGCTCATTATAGATTAATCATTAAATGGTAGTTCTTCTTGCTTTCAATAAAATAGATTTCCTTTCATGCATTAGAAATAGTTTTGCATTGAGCATTTAGTCCACTTGCCTCTTAGGCTAGATAGTTGTTCAATGAGAAGTTTTAATTTGATTACTTGCAGTTGTTAGTTGTCTTTGCTTACTTGTTCATTTGCTTTAGTAGGTTAGATAGGTGTCTTTGCTTACTTGTTCATTTGCTTTAGTAGGTTAGTTAGGTGTCTTTGCTTGCTTGTTTATGTATTTGCTTTCATAGGGTAGTTACTCATTGAATATAGGTTGGCAAGTTAAATTAGTTTGCTTTTGTTAGTTGCTCATTGTTATAGTTTGTGTATTGCTTATTGTTGAACTAGTTTGCTTTACATAGGGTTTTTACTTTCTTTCTTAGGACGATCCATCGACCCTTGGCCCAAAAGTACTTAGGTTATCGAGTTTCAAGTTCCTTAGTAGGGTTTTCTCATTAGATAGGTTTGTTTGAGCAGATTAGCCTCCTTCATTAGTTAGACTATACTCCTACCAGCTCTTCTACCTTTGGCATATATTTTGCTACAACTCTAAGTTTACTTGCCCCGGGTTGACAATTTAATTGAGGGTTTTTAGTGTGTTTTAAGTACATATACAACATCCATCATTTTTTGCGCCGCTGTCGAGGAGTTGTTTCAAGGTAAGAAGTAGTTAGGAAATAGATCATTCCTAGACCTTAGCATTAGATTGGTGGTGGGGGAACTTTAAGACGAGAGGTAAGAAGCTACGCATATCCTACTACAGGCTCCCCCAAACCCAATGGTAGTTTTTTTTTTGTTTACTTTCATGAATAGACCTAGAAATCGAATGATAGTTTTTTTCCTTTGTTTTTTCTTTCTTTCATGAATAGACCTAGAGATCCAAAAGGTAGATACACTAAATCTAAATCAGACCTTTCAACCAAGGTTCCTTCCGATCTCTTTGGGGGAAGGAACGCTCTGCTTATAAAATCCATGGACCGATACCGAAAAACAAGAGCTAGCTCAATTCAAAGAGCTAAAATAGTCTCTGAAGAGACTAACACATGGAGCACTATAGAACAAGAAATTGAAGCATCAATCATATTGGGACAGGAGGCAAGACCACTCGAGAAGGAGGCAAGACCACTCGAGCCTTCCGCAGAACCAAACAATACAACCTTTGCTCTTACCACCATAAGGAGATCCTAACTTTGTGGACATCATCTTTGTGTGAACCAAGTTTTATCAAATGACAAGATAAATTCGAAGGTGACCATTAGTTTGGAAGAACTCTCTCAAATGATAGCAACAACTGGGATCTCTTCTTCTTAGGAAGAACACATCTTGACAATAGTCAAGAACTTATCTACCTCTCCGGAAATATTAGAAGAATCAAGGTCCTATGAGCTTCCAAATGATTTTCCTTGCCAAGATGTGAAGGAAGATGAAAAATCATGGATTACATCCAGTAGAGAGCAATCATTAAGACCTAAGATTGAGGAGTTCTCAACATCCATCTCAGCAGATCCTTTATGTACTTCAGAAATCAATCATCCAAAAGAAGAAGATCTGCATAGCATGATGAAGGAGAGCATAGAAATTACTGTTGTTGAACATCAAGATTACATTGAAATTTGGTTTCAAGAGGTCATCAGGCCACAATATTATTCTCTTCTTCAACACCTTCTGATGCCAAAAAAAGTAGGTTGGTTGGTTCTTCATATCCAGGTAATCACTGCGGTAACTTTTTCATACATGGATATGAGTATGTTTCTTATCTTGCTCCGCACATGGTTACATTGGAAGAGTTCTTACACTTGAATAAAGATTTTCCCTTTCTTTTTAGGTAGGGTAGGATAGTAAATAAAAGCTACATGTTGTTAGTTTATCTTAGAGTCTAATGCAGCCTCATTTAACATTTTCTTTTAATAAAATAACTATGAGATACATGTTCTAGTGAATTGATCTCATTAGTCTTTGATATTTTAGAGTGTGTTTTTTTTTTCCTAGAGACTTATGTAGGTATTTATTTCACCAGGAGTAGACAGTTTCAAGGAAATATAAAAGAAGGATTCGTCTTCAAAACATTGCTATACTTGAACCTTGTTGTCTGCTAAGCATCAAATGAATGATGACTTGCTGTAATTAGCCATATTTTTGCAAAGAATTTCATTTTCTTTTTCTCAAGGCATCTTAAATAGCAGTTGCTCTTGAAAATCTTCACCACTATATAAGGAAGTGATACCATAACCATCAAGCTTATAGGTCTCTCATACAGTCTCTCCAAGAAACCTGAGTAAGTGAGTAAAGTATATTTATTAAAGAGTAACAAGAAGGTCTGATTAGCGGTTAGTCGTGGAAACATCACAATAACTTACAAAAGAAGAAAGTGAGTTGAGCCTAGAGTTAACTTTATGTTCTTTCTCAATGGTACCATCCACTACACACTAAATAGCTTGATTATATTATATCTTTAGATAGGCCACGTCTGCTTAAGTACCCCTTACATCAGGACAATCACTAAGGAATATATATAACAGAAAGTCATCCTCTAACACAAATACCATCCCAATAAAAAGAAAGAAAAATTTGTTTTTTCAGAGCTGTCCCCCCATCTTCTTGCATAAAGAAATATTATACTAAAATCTTAAAAGATGGAGGTCCAATCTCTGAGGGTGTAAGAGGCTAACCCGTCGGGATACTGAATAGGTCTGCTGGAAGCGGGTACCGGCCTATGGTATGACTAGGTAAACCCACTGGAATACTGAACAGGCTTGCTGGTAGCGGGGCATTCTACATGCAAGGATGGTAATCTGACAAAAAATAAATAATAAATTTAAACTTGTCCTGATGTACGACATTACTTGTAGACAAAGTTGACATGAAGTATGTATGGTTAAGCTAAGGTTAATGAACTCCATAAACTTGCCATTGGGAACTAACTCTGAGACTATCTTGAAACTCTCTTGCCTAACTCTTCTTATCTATATATAGGATCTATTATCCTATAGGTGGGGCCATCTTCTAACCGTCTCGTCAGACCAATCTATGAAATTTATCTTTACACTTTACAAACTGTAAATCTTTGGCTATCGGGAGAACTGACTGGTTTCCTATATTTTTTATTGTGAGGTGTCATAATACTTAGGTGTTGGGGAGGGGTTCCTGAGTTGACAAATGATAACATTGCCTAGAAGAAGTAAATCTTTGTAAAAATTCATGTATTGTTTTCATGATACAGGTTATTACATCAGCAGTCATTTTATTTTGAAGTGATAAACTCTTGTGTGCTATAAATTGTTGTATATGTCCTTAACAGACAACTCTGTTGGTTTATTTTTATTACAGGTTGTTCATTGTAGGTTTGACATTACATGTTCTATGCAAGTGGATTGAGTGAGCATGGTGGCAAAATCAACAACAATGGAACACTCTTAGCCTGCCTCAACTCCTAGTCACTATGTTCGTGGCCTCTGAGGAATCAATTGCCTCAGCCACAAAGCTCCCAAGAGTTGGAGGCCATTGATTTAAACACCACCAGTTGCCAAGAGCAAGCTATAACAGGGTTTTCAAAACCGAATTTCAGAACATCTCTGGAGCTAAGGGATACTCCAAGGAGTGCATAAAAGATGAGCTAATCAACCCTCTCATAGTCATCACTAGATTGATTACATGTGAAGGTAGATATTTTGTCTTTAAAGCCTATCACTTTCGATCATTAGCTCACTTTTAGTTCGATAAGCCATTGAATTTTCCGTTTTGCTTCTTAAAGTGAGGAAGAATGCAACCAATCCCCATAACAACTTATTTCACCATGGCCTTATAAAACTACTTGTCTTAGCTAAATTGGGGAAAACATGGGATGAGTTCATTTACCAATTTGCAAACCCTCATCTTACAATCAAGACTAGTAAGAAGACTCTTGATCTAGGGACTGTTACTCCACCCAAACCCTCATGCTCAATCTATTCCTTTACCAGACCAAAAATCTAAGAAACTTGTTGATACCCCTGCAGCCTCATCGGGCAAGAAGACCAAGAAGCCTATTTCTAATTCATTGCACAAGGACATGCCATATCTTCGGTCTAGGGGGAGTTCCTGAGCTAAAAATGCTAAGCATTTTCCATTTGTATAGCAAACCCATGAGAAGAGGAAGTATGATTTCTGTCAAAATTTTGTCATACTATCTTTTTTACAAAGTCTTGGGATATTATATCAACAGTTGTTTGTATTGGTATGCTAAATTATATACTTCTAACATCATAAGCTTGTAGTGCATTTTGTATACTTAACTACTCTTTGTGACAAATACAAAGCAATAACAACTACTAAATACTTACTGCCATATGTATTACAAGCTTATGAAAAGAGGAACAGTTGTTTGAATTGTTACAGATCAATGAAAGGAAACAAAAATTCTCCTGTTCACCATGCCGACCAGTAAAAACCAAGCCTTTTGTTAGTATTTGTCAGTCTGTCAGTCACCCATGATCAAGTTTTCTCTTTCATATGATTGATAGGGTTATTAGGTCAAATTATTATATTTTCAAAATAAAATTCTCAAATACAATTTGACATATCTTGGTTGTAAAACGGTCATTGGTGTGTCTAGGTGTCCTTACTACTCCCTCCACTCATCCAAGGTCATAAATTTTCATCATGGTCATGTCATCATTCCTTGTCATCAATTTTCAAATGATTGTCTTGGTCAAAGTTCTACTTCAAAATTGGTTTCTGAATTAAGGAGGATACATTTGACAAAAGTGAAATAGTTTTTTGTCAATAATAGACCAAGAAACAAAAACCTCCTTCATTTTATGCACATGTGTTATTATTTGAGATAAATTCCCCAAATACAATTGCTATAGGAGGGTTTCTGCACATTTGGACAACTTGACTTCAAGTCAGTTTTTCAG
Organism: Picea mariana; assembly: GCA_032191745.1. Taxonomy (NCBI): domain Eukaryota; kingdom Viridiplantae; phylum Streptophyta; class Pinopsida; order Pinales; family Pinaceae; genus Picea; species Picea mariana. The sequence continues at coordinate 165,884 of JASDQU010012225.1, forward strand.
AGGTTTCGAGAAGGAATTTGTAGTGCTTGATGGTTCCATTGTGTAGAAGACATTATAATATTTCCAACCATACCACTTTCAGCCCAAAAATCCTCCGATAAGGCCTCCAAAATCCCTCTCAAAGACCACGTTGCACGTTTGCTGAGAGCACGCTGCGCTTCTACAAGTTTTGAGTAACAAACTTCAAGTTGGAATTATGAACCGATGAGAAAGTAATTTTGAAACCTGTAGGAGGTTTTTTTTCATAACATACCAAAACAAAATAATGTCTCTTATTTTTTTAATATACTTTATGGTTTGGGATATATTCTATCATCTTAGAGGCCTATGCTTTCAAAAAATAAAACACTTTGTTTTTTTCCTGTTTTAGTCATATTTTATTTTCCTGTTTTCCTAACAACTGGAAGTGAATTTTTGAAAACCAAGAGAGGTTTTCATCAAGGACATATTATAAAAAAATAACCTCTCTCACTTTCTAAATATATGTTATGGTTTTGAATATATTCAATTCTCTTAGAGGCCTAGTTTTTCAGGAAATAAAACACTCTGTTTTTCCTGTTTTAGTCATGTTTTCTTTGCGTTTTTTCCTAACAACTGAAAGTGAATTTTTGAAAACCAAGAGAGTTTTTTGTCAATAACATATTCAAAAACAAAAAACTCTCTCATTTTTTACACAGGTTTTATTGTCTTGTAGTTACAGGTGTCACTTTGATACCTATTTTTCACAAGTTCGCCAGGCTATAATTGTTGCGCTTATGGGAAGTCACTTTTGGAATTAATTTTGCAGAGGTAAAATTGTTGTTTTGCATGGTTTAAAGGATCAAGGGTATAATATACATCTCAATGCTCCCTCACATGTCATCAGCATCCTCCAAAAACTCCAAACCCTCCAGTTCAAACTTAGATAGCATGAAACACCGAGTTGTCATTTACGCCATGATAATGTTTTCCTACAAGCCAAGATGAATTCTCTACAGCGTTAGGTTGATGATATTACTGCCACCAATAATAGTATCTAGATGCAATTGAAACACCACAAAAATCCTAAGTCAAAATCCCCCGGGCAAGAGGGAGAAGCTTCTAAATTTAATCCACCCCCTCCTTCGCAAGTTTAGTCATAAGGGCAATTTCTTTTTGTTTGCAGTGGGACCTACAAAATTTTAGGTGTGGGGGTAATGTTGGGCCCGAGATATGATCATTTTTATGACGGTTATTATATACTTTTTCCGCATGTACATATGTGTTTTTCATATTTTAAAGGAGCTTTTTGAATAATTTCATGATAAAACGATATGATCGACACTCAGTACATATAATTCATGTTTAATGATTGTATTGGATATAATTCATCATGTTTTATGATTTCCAAGAGCTAACTCACGTTTTTTGATGTTACAGGGCGAAAATGCACTACATTTTTGCTTCCGTCACTCAGTCCGACACTCATTCCAGCACTCGTTCCGACACTTCGTCCAACACCTCTTCCTGCACAAAAATGGAGGGTGACTTGGCAGTTATGGCATTGGCGGCCAGTGATGGGAAAATCGGGAACGTGGGTTTTGTTCATGCTTATCCCCTCTAGCTACTGAGCTCCCGACAACTCAGATTCAATTGTCCAAGAGGGTGATTATTGGCTCGCTCTATTTTAGCAGTTAGGACATCATTTATTGTAATTTGCCGAATTTAGAAGTGGTTCGACCCTCCTGTGGTCGGCCACTTGTTCTGTAAGCTTATAAATACCACTAGGATGGTCAGATGATTGTTTATCATTAGAAGAACCAATGTGATAGAGATAAAAACGATTTTACTCTGTTTTGAGTTTTTACATTGCCAGATTATGCCAAAACTATGTTTTTAAGTTTTTATGGTGAATTCAAATTGTTGAGTTCGTGGTTAGCTTTTAGGAAGTAGCCACAACTTGCTGGGGGGGGGCACCAACAGTCTGGTTACTGTCTTTGTGTTGTTTATGCATTTCATAGTTTTGTTCTCTTTATTTTCCTATACATGCATTTCTATTTTGTTAATTAGTTTGTTGTTATAATTTAGTTTGCTTTGACTCTCTTTTTCAGGTTAGTATGATGAAGTGTGTTAGCATGCATTAATCTCGTAGTTAGGAATGGATCTGCAGACTCCTAGAATAACCCCATGTGTAGTTAAATACTAGATTATGTTTTTATTTATGATTTTAGAATCAAGTTTAAAACAGAGTTTTGAATAACATAGAATAACGTTTTAATTTGGGTTTTAATTGACAAGGGTTTGATGGATGGATAGAGTTAATTCCAGTTTTTAATGATAGATTGCTTATTTCAGTTTTATATAGATCTTGCTTACTTAGTTGTTGATTAATGTAGTTGTTAGTTTACTTTTTAAATGGCGTGCTTTAATTTCTATTTTTAGTCATTTCTTTATTGCAGCTTGAATTGTTAGAATAGACATAGCATAATTTCATTTTACGTAATTTCCTTTCCTAGAATTAAATTGCAAGTATATTTCTTATTTAATGGTTAATTCTAGTTTTGCTTATGTAGTGTAGAAGTATAATGATGATCTCGTTGTGTTGTTGATGGTTAATATATGAATATGCAGGGTATTTAACATTCACATAACCACCGGCATTATATTTGAATTGTCATAGGATTAAAGATAGTTTCTTGCTTTCGTAGGTTAAAGATAGTTTCATGTTTTTGTAGATTAGAAGAGATAGTTTCTTGTTTTCGCAGATGAAGATAAAGTTTTATTGTTGCTATAGGTTAGATAGAATTTTCTTTGATAGATTAGATAGTAGTTTGTTCATTATAGATTAAGCATTAAATGGTAGTTCTTCTTGCTTTCAATAAAATAGATTTCCTTTCATGCATTAGAAATAGTTTTGCATTGAGCATTTAGTCCACTTGCCTCTTAGGCTAGATAGTTCTTCAATGAGAAGTTTTAATTTGATTACTTGCAGTAGTTAGTTATCTTTGCTTACTTTTTCATTTGCTTTAGTAGGTTAGATAGGTGTCTTTGCTTACTTGTTCATTTTCTTTAGTAGGTTAGTTAGGTGTCTTTGCTTGCTTGTTTATGTATTTGCTTTCATAGGGTAGTTACTCATTGAATATAGGTTGGCAAGTTAAATCAGTTTTATTTTGTTAGTTGCTCATTGTTATAGTTTGTTCATTGCTTATTGTTGAACTAGTTTGCTTTACATAGGGTTTTTACTTTCTTTCTTAGGACGATCCATCGACCCTTGGCCCAAAAGTATTTAGGTTACCTAGTTTCAAGTTGCTTAGTAGGGTTTTCTCATTAGATAGGTTTGTTTGAGTAGATTAGCCTTAGATATCTGCCTTCATTAGTTAGACTATACTCCTACCAGCCCTTCTACCTTTGGCATATATTTTTCTACAACTCTAAGTTTACTTACCCCGGGTTGACAATTTAATTGAGGGTTTTTAGTGTGTTTTTAGTACATATACAACACCCATCAGACTGGTAGTTGGGTACACTACTACATATGACCCAATTTGATACGGTTTTTCGTTTCTATTGCTACACATATCCGTCGCACTTTCCACGAAAGCAAAGACTATTTTTCGTCACTATATCCATGAACCATTTATTCGTGGAAACATCGACGAAATTTTCCCTCCACGTGTCATCACCATCAAGATAGGTTTATCTTATAAAGCATGGCAATAGTGATGAAACTTCGTCGCAATAGGGATGAAAAACCATGCCAAAGTAAAAAACTTACCAAAATATTACGACGCAGATGCCATACGTGTGACATAAAACTATGGAAAGTTGTGACGAAAAAGCGTGGCAATAGCGACGAAAATGTTTGGCAGAGACAAAAGTTATGATGCAGATGCTATATGTGCAACGCAAAATCATGGCAAAGTGCGATGAACTTTCGTCGCTATTTCCACGCCTGTTCAAAAAAAATCATTACTTTGAGACAAACTATCGTCGATATTTCCACGCTTCCTTTAAGTTTTAAAAAAATAAATCTACATGAAATATGGTATATGATATTACAATATTGTAATATGGTATACCATATTACATTGTAATATGGTATACCATATTGAGAAGCTAGATGTTGGGATTCGTGATTGACCCATACTCAATATTTTCATGTGTGATTGACCCTTCAAAGGGTTTCTTATGTGATAAGGGCTTATGAGAGGGGGTTTTGGGACTTATTAGGGGTCTTTCTTAGTGGACCAAAATGGAAACCCAAGGCACCTTGGGATGAAGGGGAAGATAAAACACATTCTCTTGAATGAATGGTTTTAATTGAGATATTGGGGCTCTGAACTAGAGGTCAAAATTTTTTTGGTAGGGGTATCCCAGGGGGACAATATGGGAGATGTGTTTTTTTTAAATCTATTACTATCCTTGTGAGAGTGGGCCAACCCTTTACTTATCCAATTCAATGCACTTACAACCATTAATCGATATTAATATAGACTGGTCACAATAATTACCTTGAATATCAAATTTAACCTATTAATGTGAAGGGGTATTCACAACATGAGGTTAAAGGCATTCACACCCTTTCAACAACTATGTTTGTATATTTTTGGATGAGGAACTTGTAGCCTTGTGGTTGAGTCATTCCCTTACCAAAAAAATGAAGGTTACTCAGACTCATATGAATGAAATAAATCAAAGTTGTTCCCACGAAAAAAGTTGTAACACTTTGAAAGAATGGTAGATCAAAACAATGGAGCACTTGTTTAAAAAAAGACACTTACACCTATTCAAGTAAAGGTAACTCACCCTATTCAAATGAAGGTACATAATACCATATAAATGAAGAGAAATGGAAATGTTTAACTCGAAGGGTAGTTCACAACAAATCAAGTTAGTGTGATCACAATGTTTTGAAACGAAGGGTGATCACACTACTCTAGGTGACAGTTTATCACACCACCCTAAATGAAGGATGATTGCACTTATTGAAGTCAAGGTACTCACATTAATGCCAACAAATGGTAACACATACCACTATAAATGAGTAGGAATCACACATGATGAGGGGGAGATAACAAATATTTCACTTGGAGTAATGCAATTTGGTGGGAAGTAGAATAGCTAGTAGTATATCTTATAGTCTTAATTTCCACCCTACATGCTAGAAGAGAATCCAATAGAAGATGAAAGTCAAAATACATTTCTTGCTAAGGATTTAGGAATTTTTTTTAGGGTCTTCACGTGGAATATAGGAGAAAACATGCAATGATAGTCATTGGTCGTTTATAATGAAAAAAGCGATGATCCCTGCAGCCTTCTAGATTTGCAAAGTTATGAAGAGGTAAGTGAGGGATCAGTTGTATCTTTGTGACATGGGGCTAGAAAATCACAGCATTCGAGTTTCCAGTGGGTTCCAGAATATTTAGAAGCTCTCCCAAGCCTCTTACAAGGATATATATAAAGAAGGAAAGTCTTGAGAAAGAGGGGGAAGAATATTTTGTAGAGTTACGATGTCCAATTATAGAGGTGCTTCTCTAGTCACAACGACCACAATCAAATTTCCTAGTCAGATTGAGAAGCTGAGGAGGAATTAGGAGCAAGGAGAAAAGA
>JASDQU010012225.1:187827-205216 GCA_032191745.1 Picea mariana
TTGGATTGTTGAAGTGATCATTCATATTTAAAATCTTAATCAGGATTTCAGAGTCTCCAAAAACTTGTATTTCTTTAATTCCATTTTCACGCTCTATCTGACAAGCTTTTGGCAGCCCGAGAATTTCAGCTTGGTTATTTTTTCTCTGGCCAAGTCCCCAACTGAAGCTATCTTTTCGGGATCCATCCGAGGAGTAGATCACTCCGCTTGATCCTGCGTTCCATGGGTTTCCTTTGGAGGCGCCATCGAAAAAGATCGAGGCTATGCCTTGTCTCCTCCACCAAGCTTTAAAAACTGCATCCTTGTCTTGCAAACGCCATCCTGGAATCATAGAGGGGAATACAAAGGTTTGTTTTCTGTCTCGGAAATTGAATGTTTCAATCCATTTATTTTCTTCAGGTAGGAGAGTATTTTCGTTTTTGAAAGGATGGTTTGCCACTATTTCAAGAAGGAGAGATTTTTCTTTAGCAACCACCGTCGGAGGGGAAGGCAGAGTGTTGTTGAAGATCTGGTCATTTCTAGCCAGCCATAGTTTCCAACAAATGTATTTGGGATGGCCTGCCGAATTCTTTTCCATTTTGAACTGCTTTGTATCTCTTGAGGATAGAATGCCTTTTAGGAGGAGAATAAGTTAACCACAGAGATCTGTTTCGGAACTATGGCATTGAGGCCTTGAAGGGAGATATTCCATACTTGTTGGGTGAATGGACAGTCCACAAATAGATGATCCATCGTTTCCAGAGCATTACAACACATGGAGCATCTATGAGGACCGATAATGCCTCTTTTTGCCATATTTTCGCCTATCAAAACTTTCTTGTGCATTAAAACCCAGCAGAAGAAGTTTATTTTAGGAAGGCCGAGAGGATCCCAGACTTGCTTCCAGAGGGTTGCTGACTCAATCAGAGCTTGGGGGGATTGAAGAGCATTAAATACTTGGGTTGCGGTGAAGAAACCAGTCTTTCCCCATCCCCATTTATCCGAAAAGAGGAGGGGGACATGAGCTAATATCGTCAACGTAGCTAGGAGGAGAGTTTTCTTTTTTTGCAAGTGATCTGGAACGCCCGAGAGGTCCCAAGTCCTCCATCTCCCTGAAGCGTCCCACGAAGAGATGTTTGCCACTTTGGTGAATCTGTGTTGAGTTAACCACTCGCGGATCTCCTTGAAATAGTCTGAAACATTGAGGGGTGCGTTGCCCATGATGTTGTCTCACCACATCATGGTTTTTTCCCCATTCCCTGGGATTCGATAAAGATGTTTTTGGAAGGAATCAAGTCTGTGATGACAGAGATTCCAGATCAGAGTGCCTTTGGGAGTATTTTCTGCCTGGAGATTTCTCATAGAGGCACCATTGAGGTATTTTTTCCTTAGGAATTTGCTTATAGGGTGTCGACGATTTGCATAAATATTCCAAAGGATTTTTCCACCCAGTGCCAGGTTTGCAAGCTCGTGATCTCTAACCTGTAAGCCACCTTCAGAATAAGGGCGTTTGATAATTTCCCAATTGACCAAGTGGTATTTATTTTTATTGCCTTTACCTCCACGCCTGAGAAAGTCTCGAATCATCTTTGAAATCTGAGTCATGATCACCTTTAGGCCAAGAAGGAAGGAAGTCTGGTAGATTGGCAAGGAGGATAGGACCGATTTAATGAGAGTGAGTTTCCCAGCATTGGTAAGCGACTATCCACCCCAAGCTGATATTTTTGCTTTGAATTTTATTATAACTTCTGCCCACAGTGAAGAATTGTTGGAACACAGAGTTAAGGGGAGTCCTAGATATTTTATTTTTTGTCAAGAAGCATAGCCTGAGAACCCCCGGTAAAGAGAAATTTGTTGAATAGTTTGTTGATCTACATTCCACCCATACACTGCACTTTTCCTTTTATTGATGAGCGCTCTGGAGATACTACAGAAGCTTTGTAGAATTTCGCTGAAGTTTTTTGCAATCTTTATGGAGGCTCCACCCAACATGAGGAGATCGTCTGCAAAAAGGGCATGATTGATTGGATCAAGGCCCTTCGACAGCCTAATGCTTGGGACTGATCCAATCATCTTTTCAGCAATCAACTTCCTGCTTAATGAATCTTCCATCAAGATGTACAGGAAGGGGGAAAGAGGGCAGCCTTGCCTTAATCCCCTCGAAGCTTGAAAATAATTAGTCGGTCTGCCATTCACTAGGGGGGCTATCCAAGGATTTTCAGTACAAGCTTTGACCAAATTAACAAAGTCAGAACATAAACCAAAAGAGAGAAGGACTTTATAGAGGAAGGAGAGGTTTACCCGGTCGAATGCATTTTCAATGTCGAGCTTTATCAGCATCCCTTGCTTCTGCCATTGGTGACTGGAGTGCATGGATTCTTGTACCTGAATTACATTTTCTAGAATATGTCTCCCTTTGACAAATCCACCTTGCATGGGGGAAATGAGATTATCTAGCAAAAGCTTAATTCTATTTGCCAATATCTTGGACAAAATTTTGTAAGAAGTGTTGCAGAGCGAGATAGGCCTGAATCTTTCGAAGGAGCTAGGATTAACTTCTTTGGGGATTAAATCTAGGAAAGTGGAGTTAGTGTTGCCTCCCACTTTGGCTCTTTGATGAAAATATTTAATCATTCTCAGCAAATCAGTCTTGATTATGTCCTAGCATGCTCTATAAAAATGGATTGAGAAACCATCTGGCTCTGGAGCTTTGTCGGGATCCACGGACCAGATGACATTACAGATTTCTTCTTCAGTAAATGGCTTCATGAGGACTAAAGTGTCATCCCTACTTACAAGAGGGGGAATGTGTGAGAGAAAGTATGAGGTAACCTCTTCGCAGTCAGAGCCTTCTTCCTTGTAAAGGTTCTGAAAGTGTATTTTTGTTGCTACTTTGAGTTGATCAAAACCTTTGTGTATCAATCCATCTGTGGAGGCAATTTCATAAATGACCATGCTTTGAGTCAGTTTACTCCGAGCATAGGTATGCCTACCTCAGGGATCATAAATATATATTGTTTTATGTTTGTTTGCAGCTTCCACTAGGATCTCCTACTCCAACGCCATTACATTAAGGTCTTGACCATAGTCATATGGGAACCATTACAAGGTTTTCCACACTAGAAGTTCTTTGAGACACAACCCATGGTCCAAGGATAAAAACCAATGTCTTAGGTACTAAAATATGTTTTTAAGGTTCATAGACCATGCACAGGGTCTAAAACCACCACACAAGCCCTACAAATGGAATATTTACCCCACAAGTATACTATGGATACCATTAAGAGGTTTGGCACACTAGGGATTGGTATTAGGGCCCTAACCAAGGTTCAAGGACAACCATTAGGGCCTAAAAGATATTTTTAGGGTTCATGGTCATATGTCCCACCTCTGGATTTCACATTATCATTCCAAGTGATGACAATGTTGTTAGCATCCAAGCCACTCATAATTATGAATGGTCTATCTGCAAGAAAAAAAAAAGAGTAGAAGATTCAATTCAAAATCATTCTCACCCATATCCTTAGTGATGGTGTAAGACCCATATTAGAGTGACTTGAGCTTCTTATGTGGGATCATGAGTCGCTCTTTTTGCAAGTTCAACCATACATTATACCAACCTAGAACTTGTGTGAAAATTCAGATTGATCATGTCATAGTTTGTACTTGGCATTGACTTTTTGTATATATTAACTTCTGCGTTTGTGCCAATTTTTTCTCATTGCTCTATGCAATATCTTGCGTCTCCATCTATGTTATGCTACTTCCTACATTCTCAATATCAATTCATGCAACCTCATCCCTTGCTCATCCCTTGCTCGTTGATCCTCTACCTTAACATCTATTTCAAAGAACTTATCTCAAACCTATTTATTAATTTTTCGCTTATCTTATATACTTACCTCTATGCCTATGCACATTTTAACTTATGTGCATTGCTCCACAATTTTCTTTGACTTATTTGTTACATGAGCTCTCATATTAAACATTATATTACTTACATAGAGATGTGTGTCACTGCTTGACCTAACTTGCTTGACCTAACTTAATGACAATGACAACTCAACCACTTACAATACCCCTTTTAATAATATGTCGATTACCTTTATGAGGAATCAAACCCAATCAATACATATAATAGTACCACACTTTAACTAAGTTAACTTTGTTGATCTTTCATGGATAAGTTTACACAAATAAGTCATACATATGTTTTAATACGTTAACTACTACATAAGATTTTAAGTTTGTTACTATGCACTTTCTTGTGATCATCCATGATAATTATTTATTGTATTCTCTAAGCACATAAGACAATCATATTTTGAATGTGCACTTTCTAGGTTCATATCTTGCTTTTATACCCACATAATACCTAAACAACCTCAACACTCCATCGAATAAATCACTTCTATATTTTCATTTTGAAAATATATCTTCCACTAATATAATGTTGTTTAAGAATAGTTGTATTACGAAGGATAATGGCACTATGAAAGTGTTGAAAGGGTATTGATGAAGACTTACAATGACTATTAAAAAAAAAAATCCTAACATTGAAATCGAATTAATCAACATTTGGGTCTAGGCTCAAAAGAACCCAAAGATTAAAGGAAGTGCACAGTTGACTCTAAGAATCTATATTGATTCATTTACATCATGTTTCTCAAGGAAAAGGTAAATAATGTGTTTTTAAAAAGTGATTTTTATCTAAACTCCACAAACAAAATAAACGATGATTAGTATAATTGATCTAATAATGTTTTACTTACCAGTTTTACTTACAAAATTTTTCATTGTAATTTTTAAAGGACTAATTTACAATAACACTTTCAAATGAATTACAAACAAGGAATTTCATGTTTTTCATTTAACCATTAAATCAAGATGTTTTATCTCAGTATGAACATAGCCCCAAAAGAATCTAACACTAAATTGAATACATAATTTTTATTTAATGATTTTAATTGATTTAAAAATATTCACTTGCCCCAAAAGAATCTAACACTAAATTGAATACACAATTTTTATTCAATGATTTTAATTGATTTAAAAATATTCACTTAGATTTTTATTGTATAAAATTCAATTATCACGAAATTTTTAAAATTTTATAATAATTAAATTTTGTTATATTTAAAAAAATTAATTAATATGAAAATAAGTAATTAAAATAATAATTTCAATTAAATTAATGATAAGTAATGAAATACAATAGATTTTTATTGTATAAATTCAATTATCACGAAATTATTAAAATTCTATAATAATTAATTTTTTTATATTTAAAAAAATTAAATTAATTAAAATAAATCGTAATATAGAAAATATGAAAATAAGTAATTAAATTAATAATTTCAATTAAATTAATAATAAGTAATAGAACATAATAGATTTAAATTTAAATTTCAATCATGACATGTCTCAAACATATGCTGACCACTTAAGACATGATTTCAATATATATAATTCCACTTCAAAATATATAGTTCCACTTCATCAAACAAATTATATTCTAGAATTGAAGGAATTACAACATTACAAATTTAGTCCTCTTAAAACCAATAATATAGAAAGATATTTTATGAAATAAATGGTTTCTACAAACACAATGAGTCTTTCAATCAAAATCAAAATACCTTGTAGGCTCTCCTTTCTCAAAATGTATGTCTTGTAGGTAGTTGTATCTAATTATTGCAATCTATATATTTGGGTTTTTTCATGTGATTTATGTTGAAAATATTGGTGATGTTGAACACAGGGGGAGACTATAGATGTCCAAAATAAAGATTGTAAGAAGGATGTTGTTGGAAATATTATTTTTGGATTTTTTATGCTCAGTTTCGATACCCTATCTTTGAAGGAACTTTTACTCTAAATACCTAACTCAAATAGGAGAATATGTTATATTGTTGGAAAACTTATTTTGATACATTTCCAACTGTATATGACACTCCCTATAATTCCTTAAGAATGAGGAGATATAAATTTTCCTATCAGACAACCCAGCCAGAAATTTCAGGTCAGCCTAGCCAGTGTTTATAGGTCAGCCCTAAAAGTGAGCACAGAAACACCATAAATACATGATAGATGTGTGCATTTGAAAAGTATCGAAAGGAGAAGATCAAATATGAGGTGCGAAAAAGAGATCTGAGGTGTGCAAGAGAAGCCGAAGAGTATTCTTGGGGTCTAAAGGTGCAAGAGGAGTTTTCTTGGAGTTTTAAGGGTGTGCTATGAAGGACGAAGGTCTATGATGTTGCAAAGTGCATTGTTTTGAGGTTGTGATGTTGTAGTCTAAGATTATATTTTGGGAATGATGCTATGAGTTTCGTTGGGGAATGAAGGATAAATCTGAATTGGGTTTGAAGTATGAAGCATGTAGGTGAAATCAAAAGTACTCTATGTATGAATATCTTAGGTTGGTGCCTATACAGGTCTTACTAAGTTGGTGCTCAACTAAGGAGATTGGTGTTTCTAATAGGTTGGTGCCTACACAAGTCTTGATGAGTTGGTGCTCAGCGGAGGAGATTGGTGTCTCCAGTAGGTTGGTGCCTACCCAATATCTTGATGAATTGATGCTCAGCTGAGGATATTGATGTCTCCAGTAGGTTGGTTCCTACAATATTTGTAACAATAGGTTGGTGCCTACAAACATTTATAAAGATAAGTTTTTGTTGTTTTTTCCCGGAAATGTTTCCAAGTTAAACTCCGTGTTTTTTTATTTAAGTTTACATGCATTTAATGTTTTAAAGTTAATGAATGATTGATGAATACTCAATTAAAGTAAACAATATCTTATATTGATTCACCCCCACCCTTTGCTTAGTATAAGCATAAGTTCAACAATTTATAGTTATTGAGATTAATTGTTGTAAATATATTCCATAGCTATTGTAATCTAAATCTTGCTTGAAAACCAACTAGAAAGATTTACAATAATAAATAATGTGAAATCCTCTCTTAAACCAAGAAAATATAGTGTTAAATAGTGGTGATCATAATTGTTATAATGCTTTCCATTGTTAGGGGTATAGTAAAAGACATTTCCAAAGAGGCTAATAAAAGTGTTATCCACACTACAAATAATTGTGAAAATTAAAGTGAAAGATCACTTCATCAAAGTTATTAATGAAATTATAAAGTTATCTATGTATTAAATTTATTAATAAAATTAAAATTTATTTTATCAATGAAACGCCAATATAAATAGTGATAGAGAGAGTTGGGATGGAAGGAGAGGCCTCAAAATCAACCTTATTTCATGTAATGGTTTTATCATAATGAAATCCTTCTTTACCAACTTTCTTATCTATTATTTTTGAGGTGAAATTTATTATGTTATGATTCAATTATTTTCATTTATGCCTTCACAATTGAAAAAAAATCTTTCTTAATGAGTGTTAATTGCATATTTATCCTCCTCTCATTAACATCCAAGCCTCCCCAAATATTATCTCATGTGATCCTGATAAATTATCTCATGAAGTCCTGATAAAATCATAGAGGATTATCACACTTTGAGAATTAGAGACTAAAGCATGGTTCAAGATTCAAATATTTATAGTGATTTACAACTCCCTTTAACACTAAAAAATGTAGTTTAGTGATTTCTCAGAGTATTTCTTACTTGCTTTCTCAACCTTGGACATCCACTTTTTACCATAAAAACACCATCTAATACATGGATTAATGTAAGGATTTATATTCTTTGAAATATAAACCACCTTAACATATTCTAAGCTTTTAAATAATCTAACAAATATTGTATGATCCTCATTCACAAACCATGGCTTCTTGACAAAACCACCATGCTTCTACATACACTCATAGAACCTCTAGTGGAAAAACGATGTATCCTATTAACAAACAAACATAACGATTGATTATTGGTAAACAAGTATGTTTTTTCTCCTCCTCTTCATTGAAATGTGTTATATAAATATATATAGAGAAAGAGAACAACAACAAAATACACATATTATTAAGACATCTTGGTATTGGTTTTACAATTATTAAACTTCCTCACCTCAAAATAGTTGTGTTTTTTCTTTGTTCCAAACATATTGCATATACAGGACACGCATCTCTAGCTGATCAATTCAAGTATAAAAATGTAAATGAAAATATCAGCATTCTTATAACTTCACTGAAAACTGAGAAGACTGAGGAGGGGAGTCGACTTCCAGGAGCACCAACAACTCGAGTAGCAGATTTTCCAGGGGCAGATTCAAGCGAGTTCCATATTGATGAGCACGCAATGGTAAAAGAATTTGTGGATTTTTGTAAATTTCTTCACAAAATATGTAATCAACTATTCGTAGATGATACCAAATCGAATTGGACGTATTAATGATCGTATCGAACCAAATGAATTTTTAAATTTTCGAATTCTTCAACGCAATTTGGCCAAATTTAGTAACTATGCTTTGAACAACAATTCATAAATGTTTTTGCACAGCGGATTTACATTAAGTTTTCTCAGAACGGTTTCCATTTTTATTTGTTCTTTACTTTTTTATTATCTTGTTTTCCTACTTTTCTATTCTGTATGAAACATTTTAGGATATTATTATTTTGTTGGCTTAGATCATTGTAAAAATCGATACTTAAAGAAAATCGAATGCAACTTATGAAGTATAAGTAACAATAGAAATATATTGATGGGCATGAACGAATGATTCCAGATCAATTCTTAAATGTTTTTGTGCAAAGGATATACATTAAGTTGTGGAATTTAAGTTACAATGTAAAAATGAAAAAATAAAAATAAAAATATATTGATTTGAGAAGAATTTGCAAATAAGTTAAAATTATGTAAAATTTTGAAAATGAATGTTTGTTTTCTGACGAAGGGAGCCACCGTAGCAATGGTTTCAGAGGGCCATGGATTTTTTCATTGAAGATGGTTATAAATCTTAGGCTCTCACTTTGCGCGGAAGTGGCATCAATTCACCAATGTCATAAATTTCTCAAATAAGAATATAATTTAACTAACAATCATTGCAGCTGTCAAAATTTTTTTATTAGAAACCCCCTGTCCGTGAGTCTTCCGACGGCTGGAAGAGAACAACGAAATCCTTACTATGTTACCCGCCCACGGATGGAACAAAATTGGCACAGTTGAAACATTATGCGGGAGGAGGAAACAGAGCACACGGGACTGAGCAAACAGAGCACACCATCCGGGAGGAGGAAACAGAGCAGCAAGCAGCCCGACAGACACACATCGAGAAAGATCAGCCTTCGCTGCAGTTCATACTTGATGGTTGTTGTTTATAGTTTTTTCCAGTGGGACCGGGACCACAGGGGACTGCACGTGACTGCACCGGACCAGGGACCGGGACCACACGGGACTGCACGGGACCAGGAACAGGAACGGGTTTTCTGCACGGGAACAGGAACAACATTACTCCGGAACTGATAGTGACGGGTCAGAGAACAGGTAGAGCAAGAGGTTTAGGTGGGACAGGTATTGCCCTGTTTCTTATTCTGTGTTTCTGTTTTATTTGTATTATATGACAATGACAATACATTCAACACTTATAAAAAAATGGGCAAGCTACTCTTCTAAAATGAAAACATACAAGGAAAAAAGGGTCCTTCGTAATAAACTTTCAAACAAGCCTGTAACAGCAACAGAACTAAAGACAGTGGTGATTATGCATTGTAGAGTGCCACATCCACACCTTTCACATGGTCATCTGACCTGTATGTGCAAGAGTTACTAAATGCCAAGAGGAGATTGGAGGTTTTGGAAGTCAAAGGGCATGAGAGAGACCTTCAAATCCAAATACTGACAATAGAAAATCAGGACTTAACAGAGAACAATAAAGTTTTAACAGAGCGAGTGACCTTGTTGCAAGAAGCCATCTTGGAAGCAAAGGCTGAATGGTAAGGCTTGAAGGATGTCGGACAAATCAGGGAAGATTCCGCGGTGGAAACTAGAGAGGTGATGAACTCTAAAACACCCAAAGCTGAAAGGAAAACAGGGGAACAAACATACATCCATGGAGTGAAAGCAAGGGATGAAGAGAAAAAAGATTTTACAAAAAATTCCAAAACTTGGGCACAAGTCACTAGCAACTCTGCTCATATGGAAAAAGAAACACACAGCCAGGGGGGCGACATGCAAAGTAGAGAAAACAAGGAAAGACAAGGTAGAGTAGCAAACATAATTATCAAAGGTGTGAGAGAGTATGGAAAAAATGAAAGTACTCTCGATCTTACACGTGAATTTATGAAGGGCAAGTTGTTTTGGCAAGGCCGAATTTGCCAAGCATGGAGGGTGAGTAAGCCTAGTGGCGAGAGAGCTTCATCCAGGTGGATATCGGTGGCCACCCACCTTTTCCAACTGACTCAAAACAATTTTCTGGCAATTTTGGCAATTTACTATNCGATACCTTTCCAACGAGCTATCACACGCCTAAAACGGAGATCGTATGCAAAAGTTACGACCCCGGGAAGTTTATGTACTAACTTACCCAAACGGGGCCCACATGACTTTTGGCACTTCATCTCCTAGGGTTATGTTTTTGGATGTCTATGACTTTTGGCATTCTCGTCTATTGTAAAAAGGCCTGTAGAGCCTCATTGTAATCATCTTCTCATGGATGCGAGTAGCAGCCACATCTCTTCTCAGAGATAAGCTACCAGCGCCCTAGCTAGTTTATTTCCATTCTGTCTGTAAGCATATTTCAGTCATTTTTTATTAATGAAATGAAGTCTTATTTCCGCTGCATCTCTATGTTTATGTGTATTTCTGTATTTCATTGTGTTCCTACATAAATCCGGATCAGAGCTAGGCCCATAAAAGTCATCATGTCAAGCATATGGGACAAGCAAATTCTCCTAGGGAAGAAGCAACTCTTGAGAGGCTCTCGTTTTTTTCTAGATGAAGATTTAACTATTAGACAGCAAGAGGAAAGAAGGGAAGAGTTGTTAAAGGTTAAGGCAGCAAGGGATGAGGGCAAAAGGGCATGGTTGTTCAAAGGAAAAGCTGTTACTGTTGTTTTCGGTCCTCATTCTAAAACAGGACAGCAAGTTGGTAGCCAAGAAGAGACAACAATTTCACTAGCAGGAAAATATGCAACAAGGCCAGTTTGGACAAATAGGGGTGAAGACTCAACTTTGAGTCTTGTAGACCAAAACAAATAGCAATCAAATTATTCTCAGGTTTCCTTAAGTTTAGTTTGTTGGAATAGCAGAGGTTATCCTTGGAGGTGGGGACCTGGGTTAGGACCTATCGTGGAAAATAGGGACATAATTTGTCTATTGGAAACACATGAGCATGAAGGGTGCAAGACACCTATGTTTGAAGAATATGTGAAGATGGCAGTGTGGAACAAAGCAGTTGAGAATGGTAAAGGACACGGGGGTATCATGGTCTTAGTGAAGAAAAAAAATGTCGTCTCATTCAGTTAGAAAGAGAAGACTCAAATAAACAATTCATTTGGTTTAAAATATCAGAAAATGGTAATATCATCAAGATTGCAGCATGTTATTTTGCTCCACAAGTTTCAAAAACTTACAAAAGTAGGGGGCTTGATCACAAAGACCCCTTTACAGCCTTAAAAAACGATATTGCAGCATACTCCCAACTAAGCGAAGTCCTTATAGTGGGTGATTTCAATGTTAGGACAACATGTGAACAAGTTAGTATTCTTCGTTGTAAGGAAGACTGCAACCCCATTTGGCTTACAGAAGAGAGAAATCATCAGTGGACAAGAGTTTCAGAGGTCTACAAAAGCTCCAACTTTTTTGGGGAACAACTGCTTACTTTATGTGGGGCATTTGACTTAGTCATTTGTAATGGGGTGGCTAGATAGGCGAATTCTGGCAATTTCACCTGCAATACCTACAATGGAGCAAGTGTAGTAGACTATGCAATTTGTTCACATGGCTTGTGTGAGAAAATGTAAGAAGTTTTGATAGGTGAACAATTGTGGGAGTTGAAATCTGATCATAAATTGATCTATTTAAGTCTAACTTGGACTGAACAACAACAACATGGGACAAAAAATCAACACATCTAGCAACCTCCTTCCAAGGGTAGAATTATGTTGACTCAAAAAAACTATAACACCTTCAAGATAGCACTAAAGAGGTTGTTTAACAAGGAGAAAATTCCATCCCAGGGCCTTCATAGCCATGAGTTAACAAATTTAATCCAAAGAGCACTTTCAGAATGCAAAAGAGCAAAAAATAGGAAATCTGAAACAAACTGCTTTCCGATTAATGTTTGGTTTGATGAGGAATGCAAAATAGCAAGGAAAACTTTGAAAGAGTCAAGCCATAAAGAAATAAGCATAAAATCTTACAAGCAAATTGTAAGAAAGAAGAAAGTTGATTTCATGATCTCAAGGAGAGAGGAGTTAATCTTCTTGGGGAAAAATAACCCCAAGTTATTTCGGAAGGAGCTTCAAACGAGAAAGAAACAAACTGAAAATAATATCACAACCTATCAATGGTTCGAGTGTGAAAATGAGCTTTATGAGCAAGATCCTAAGGTGAACCCCCCTCCCTTGGTCAACACTACTACTAAGCTCTTCATCGTGCAAGAAATTAAGGTGGGTATCAAAAAGTTGGGTGTTGGAAAAACAAAAGACTTAGTTGAACTCTAGGAAGAATATCTAAAGTGGGGTTCAAAAACTCTTGCACCTCACATTATGAAAATTTTCAACAACATCATTTAGCAGGGATTTCCTACATATTGGACAACGAGCCTAGCAATACCACTTTTCAAGAGTGGGGATGTCAACAATCCCTCCAACTATAGGACCATAATGATAAACCCCTTGTTTGTGAAGTTATTTGGAAGTATGCTAGAAAATAGAATCAGCAAGTGGGCGGAAGAAGGGGACAAGCGTGCTAAAGGGAAAGCAGGTTTCAGTCCTAAACACTCAACGATTGATCATGGTATAACTCTAAGGCACATCATTGAAAAAGTGTGGGAGAAAAAAGAGGAAGCCTTTTGTTGCTTTGTTGATTTCAAAAAAACTTTTGACACGGTCCCTAGGGATAAGCTTTGGCATAGAATGGAGGAACTTGGGGTTCCTATACATCTTAGAGCAGTCATCCATAGGCTATATGAGGAGGTTAAAGTCAAAATCAGAACATCAGCTGGTATCTCTGAAAGTTTTAGGAGTGATATTGGGGTCAAGCAAGGATGCCCATTGTCCCCTACCCTCTTTGGCTTATATATTGAAAAACTTGAAGAGTGGTTAAACTCACAGGAGGGTGATGGTGCTCTTTTGGGTGACTTTGTGATAAGGCTTCTTTTGTATGCAAATGACCTTATTATGATTGCTAAATCCGCCCTTGGGTTGCAAGAACACTTAATTTCCCTTGAGCGCTTTTGTAGTACAGTGGGAATACAAGTCAATACTAGCAAGACGAAAGTGGTAATTTTTTCTAGCAAAAGAAAACATAAGCAACATAAGTTCTACTTTGAAGGAAACACCCTTGAAGAAGTGACAGATTACAAATACCTTGGAATTAACTTCAACAAAAATTTAAGTTGGGAAGGTTGCAGAAAGAAAAGAACTTTGGGAGGTTGGAAATCGTTCTATGCTTTTCAAAATAGATGTAGAGAAGCAGAGCTATGGGATTGGAAGACTATGCAAACTCTCTTTGGGCTTTTAGTGATCCCGGTGGTTGTACATGGTTGTGAAGTGTGGGCCAACAGCACATCTGACTTACAGTGGAAACAAATTGAGAAGATTCAAAAACGCTTGATCATAAACAAGTTTAAAATTAAAAGTTCAGTCCCTTATGATATCATGTTGAGTGAAATGGGGGCTACTCCTATTGAAACAATTGTTATGGTGAGTCTCATAAGATATCTAAAAAAAATTGAGCAAATGGAAGACAGTCGGTGGCCTAAGGTCATCTTCAATGACATATTGTGCAAAAGGAAGAAGACATGGATGAGACAAAATATTAATTGGCTTAGTAAATGGTATATCCACTTGAACAAGTGCCCTGCGAACAGTAAAGAGATAAAGGCTTTTGTTATTGATAGGTTCCACAAGCGAACTTGGGATAAAGGGCTTGGGAGAAAGAAAGAGTACTATATTGAAGAGTTTAATCCCACATACAATCATCCTCAAAAAGTGTACATCGAAGACAATATATCTTGGAGAGCCAAAATGCTCATTGCCCAATTAAGAACCAATTCCCATCAACTCTATTGTGACACCGGACGCTGGAAAAGACCAAAAGAAGCTTGGGAAGAAAGGGTGTGTGTGTTCTGGACCTCCAGAAAAGTGGAAACAGAAAAGCATTTCATTTTAGAGTGTGAAGCTTTCAAAGACAGCAGGGATAACTATATAAATATCTTGACATCTAGCTCTTGGCATGACTTATTCAGTGAGGGGACAATGGAGAAATTATGGGAGCTCATCATCAAGTTGAACAGGAAAAGGGCTGAACTGCTGAAATCAGTGTGTGAGGCGGTCTGTCCCATAGGCTATTGTTAGCCTCGTGGATGTTAAAATTACTTATTCTTCTATCTAAAAGAGGAATCTCCCGTCCATTTAGAGACTCGCCACTGTCTAGAAATAATCAGAAACCCCCTGTCTGTTGGTTTCCGACGACTGGAAGAGCACTCCGAAATTCTCCATTGACACATCTAAGAGAGGAATATCCTCTACATTTAGAGACTCACCACTATGTAGACATTCAAGTGGTACTGAAACTCGAGATGTCAGACTCTGCTCCTCCATAATTTGTTGGTCGTCCATGTTGCATTCGGCTTCCAAATGGGACAATGAGGAGGCCACGCCAACTTCTGAAGGTGGTCGGAATTCTTCTGCAGTGAACTTAGCCACAGCAGATTGAATTTGCAGCCACGTTAGAAACAATGCGTTAGGAATTTCTGGTGGGTAGACTGGAAAATTGAGCCTGGCCTTGGATCCTCTGAGACAATACGAAGCAAATTCATAGGCGTGGGCAGCCTTTTCTGGGGTATCGTAGGAGCCCAACCAAATTCTGTTGTTGGAGTTTGGTATTCGAATTTCTGACAACAATTTCCCCCATTTTCTCTGTCAGACTCCCTTGAACTACTGCGACTTCGGTGCACGGTTTTTGGGACTGCTGTGGTGGTTCTGGATTTTCCCCTTTCGCCCTTGCTCCGACCGCTGCAACTTATTTTTGAAGTCCTTCAACTTCTTAAAGCTGAACCGGAACAGACTTGCAATCTCCTCCAACTTCGACATTATGCTCGATGCCGGCTGAGTCGACCTGAACCTCGATTCCTCCTCCTACTTCAAGACATCGTCTTTGAACAGCCCGGAGAGATTGAAGTTGGGCAAGAGGAATATTATGTCGAAGGCGTTCAGGCAGACCGGCTTCGGGATGAATAAGGCGGAGTCTATTACACCTCAATATTGCTCGCTTCGATAAGTGTCATAAGTGTCGCATGTTCCTCTCAAACTGTCGCAAGTGTCGCATGTCATTCACAAGTGTCGCAAACATCAAACAAAGCATACTGCCATGATGGCGACACCAAGAAGACACTTAGAATATCTCAGACACTTGATTTGAAGGAGGGAGAATGATTAACTGAAGTCAAGGAACTCTTATCACCTGAAAAGAGCTCTTTAATAAGGGTTTTGAAGGAGAGCGCTCCTCTATATCAGCCTTAGGAGCATTGGTGCTCCCCTATAAGGGCTTAGGGAGCGCTATAACAACAAACCACTTCTCTACAGGAGCACTACCCATCCTTGGAGCGTTGGCGCTCCCCTTGAGCCTCCTAAGGAGCGTTATAGCGCCATGATGCCCCTTTTGAGGGAGCGCTGCCTAATCTGGGCAGTGGTTGGCCCGTTGAGGAGAATAAGGGAAGGATCTTTCAAGTTTGGAAGGCAGTTGCACTCGAATTCTTGATTCAATCAGAAGATCCCTGATCTGAGGAGGGAATTCCTCAACCTACCCTAAAGATACCTCAAGAGGTTAAGCTTCTCTTAACCTATATAAGTAGGCTCTATGATGGTGAAAAGGAGGAAGAATTGCTAGCATGAAACCTATGATCTCATAGGAAACACACAGTCAGCTAAGGGAGAGTGATCAGTGAAGCTACTATCATCCAGGTCGTGGATCTGTCGAGCAAGGGTTAGACAAAGGGGACTTGATGAAGCTGTCGCATTCGCATCTGTGATTGTAAGTATTGTTGTCGTTATTCTCATTAATATGACACGCTTGGCCTGTTTCTTTCTAATTTTTGTTTGATCTTACATGAACTTATCGTTGATAGATAGATCTGTTTTCAAGCTAATATCAATAGAGTAGGAAGTGGTCGTACTTTTTTTGTCTACAGGGCTCGTCGAGGAGCAAAAGATTGGAGCTCAACTTGGAGCGTGCAGGGACAAACGTCGATAAAAAGGTACTTCTGTTCTCCTTCCTCCTCATACATTAGTTTGTATAGATTTTAAAGGAAGTCGGTGTCCACATTAAGCACTTTCTGTCTTAGAGTTTAGGGTCTAGCTCTTTGAGGCAATCTACCTGTTCGCAGGGAGATTTTCCTACAACAGAAACTGGCGACTCCACTGGGGAGGACTCAGAACTTTCTTAGTTTTGTTTTTCCTGATAGGCCTTGTCTTACCCTTTGATTGTTTTAAGATCTCGTTCATCTCATATGTTTGATTTCGTATGCTGATTGACTCTTTACCCCATGACACTCAGCTTGTTTGTCAAAATTTGACTGAATTTTAAGGCTTTTTGGACATTTTTGTGAGTTTTTGGGCACTAGCGCTCTCTGCCTTGTTAGCAGGGCACCAATTCTCCCTTAGAGTGTTGGACGGAGCTTTATAATGCCCTGGTGTCTCTTATAACAGAGCGCCAACCCTTTTCTGAACAAAATCTCTTCAAAAGTTGCATTTTCAAGAGGTCCAAACCCTGTTTTTTCACTTGCTGAGTTGCTTTGTGATTTAATGATTCTTCCTTTGACCTTTGACATGCTTCCTCCTAATAAGTAAACACCTTGTTGTTCATATTTTATGCCCTTCTCCCTTATTTTTGATTTTTTGCTGTTGAAAGCTTGAAATCAATCTCCTACTTTCTTCTCTCCTATCCGACTGAGCAAGAACTCTAGTGAAGGACATCTGAAGTCTATAACTCTTCTCATTTGGTTCTTTGAGGTCATCTTGTCCAATCTCTTTCTCCTTCATTTTGCGTTTTTGGTTTTCTTTCTCTTGTTTGATTGCAAAAGGGTGTGTTGTTTGTGCGAAATCTGTGTTTTCTTATCCGAATCTCCTTGATCTGAAAGGGTAGTTGGCAGAACAAGTTTTGCATTGAATTGATTATCATTCGCATACAAACGACAAAAGTACATTTTAATGATTAGTTTGCATATTAGTTTGCATTTTTGAAATGTTGTAGCATCATATTGGATTTGATTGAGAACAAAATTGATTGA
>JASDQU010012225.1:210494-225821 GCA_032191745.1 Picea mariana
TTGGAAAAGGGTTCTTGATGTTCTTCCCTTGTGCACATCCATTGCACACGCCTTCATGGTCATATTTGAGTTCTGGTAGACCTGTGACAACTTTGCATATGTATGGTAGTACCTTGTAGTTGATGTGAGATAATCTTCTATGGAAAATTTCACATGGATTCTCAATGGCGTGGGTCATGGTAGCTTCCGAGTGACCCTTTAGATTATACAAGCCATTCTCTTCTTTTCCACTGATGATTTCTTCATTTATGGTTTCTCCTTTAGTACGTTGCCTTTTGCAACCTTCACTATTGCTTCCCTATGACCTGGAACAAGGTCAACAAAACAACAAGAAAGAGTAATATCCTTTTGATAATTTAACGAAATAGCACGAACAATCATCACAGTAGATCCTTTAGAGCTATCATTTGTAACTTGTCTGAAGCAAAGATTAAAGGTAAGGAATACAATACGAAAATGAGGTCAACACTTTCATAGTGTTGTGATCAAACATTCTTCTATGGCAACCTAGAACTAACACACAAGGTTTCTCCTAGAGGAGGTGTTAGTTGTATCAGGCAAAGAATTTACCTCTATATGCTCACATGCTATCAAGTATAATACTTTACAAAGAATGCTATCTCAACTATAGTCATCAACTTGTCATGTGTACCTTTGAATCTTATCAACTTGATTAATCAAACCTGGAGCCTTTTCCTCAAGAATGAGTGCTTGCTTTTATTCCAAGTCTCCTTCACTCAAGTGACGAGTTCTTTCTTCAACCTATCTTTTGTACTGAGACAATACGCTATATTGACAGAAGGTTGGGTTAGAGGATAAGCTCTATGATCTCAACTTTTAATCCATCTAATACCTTGACTAAAAAAAGGTTAGAATGATGCAACATTGATCAATATAAAAAATGTATGCATATCAAAATAATCACACCTGGGTTGTATCATTCCTCTGAATGTGTTGGATCTTGAGATCCTTTTGGATCTATGGCAAGACATCCCTTCTCTTGCAAATACTCTTTAAAGCTTAACCATTTAAACATATGTGAGTACATACCTCTAATAGCATTTGCAGGTAGTGGTACCATCTAGTAGCAGCTGTAATCATTACCAACTCTTAACAACTTCAAGGGTAACTGCAATTGGTACTACGGCTGCAACTGCAACTTAGGGTTTTATGAGGAAACCCTAATTTTTCAAACTTTGAATTTTGAAATTCTGATCTAGGGGATAGATGTGCTGAGTTGAGGCGAGTAAGCTGATGTAGTCAGATTTCTAAAAATCCAACTTTTACCCCCTCAAACTTGATCTGCGGATTTTTGGACTAGTGCTTCTGGTTTTCTGGTACTTCTGGTACTTTGGTTTTTTGGTACTTTGTGAAAACTAGGGTTTCACTTTCCGAGAGATCTAGCCAATGAAAATTTGCGCTGAAGGTGCCAAAATGATCCTTGAGGGAGGGTGCACTTTTCTAGATGGTTTTAGGGATGAAATACCTCACCAACAAAAATCTCTAATTTGCATGTACGACAACAATGATGTTTTTCACTTTTCTCTTGTGAAAGATGCTCTCTTTAGCTTGGCTTTGAAACCATGTTAATGTTTAAGCCATTATTATAGTTCTTTTCATTTCAATAGATAACAATATCATAACACAAGATCACTAAGAAATACATAATCATAGGAGACACACCATTTATCCTGGGAAACCCTCTAGGGGAAGAAAACCCAACAAAACTTCCTTATTATAGATAGCCAATACAGTGCCAAGAGATAACTCAAACAAATACAGAAAGTCCTCTCCTAAAGATGTGCCTCTCTTTCTCTCTCTCTTCTCCAGCTGCAGCTCTAAAACTTGTCTCTCGATGAACAAGTGAGTGTGTGTCTAAGTGAGGTGCTAGCCTCCTTATTTATACAAATATGGCATGTGTGAAGTGTCTCTTCACTGGCAGGGCCGATTTCTCAAACTGGGTGGTTATAACCACCTTTATTATATTTCGGGGCCTCTTGATATATTCTGGGGCCGACTTCTTCTTTTTCCTTTTACAGTTACATTATGACCAATCCACAAAAGGGGATTTGGTCCTTATATAATAACCGACATGATCAATCCACAATGGGGATTGATCCAATGAATAATATATCAAATAATAATAAGAATACACTTTGCAGTTACATTATTTCAACATGGAGAACCAAGTGCTAGGTTTACTCCTTTTTAATGTTATAATTGACAATAGTACAACCATTTTCTAGCTTCTTACTAACAAAGGTTAGCCTTCATTCTTAGTCTACACATTATCAATTGTTTATGATATTTCCACCTCTAGAGTAATATTTTCTCAATGAGGTTGTACACAAATTTACATATTCCAATGTCAATATTGATGGTCATAACAATAACCCTTAGCTTATTTTTGCATCCCCTCACTCTAACAAAAAAAATCCAATAATAGTGATAATAAATCAATGACTAATACAAGTAGTTTTTGTGAAAAAAATTGTAATGACTTCCCTAATGTTGAATATATATTGAATTTGTATACTTTAGCCTCTTTGGTTGTTACAAATCATGTATTCAAGGGTTTAAACTATGGATATTTGAATGACAAGATCAACCCAATTAATCTAATTGATGATTTCCTCACCAAAAACAACTAGGAAACCATGGAAATATTTAATGTGGGTGGGATTTCAAACTTAGGTATCCTTATTAACCCTAACTTCAAAAAATAATAAGAAACCCCATATCTTATTAGTGATATTAAGGCTCTCAAAATCACAATGAAATATGGCTTAGATTTTGAAAAAACATTGAAATTTTGTTGCATGTAAGGTGCATAGATTGAAGCCATTGCCATCATAGATTCCATTGCTAGAAATATGTTCCATTTAACTAGATTATTTACTATGAACATGTAGCATCTCACTTTAAAATTAACATTATCTCTATTTACATTGTATCAAAAAATATATTCCAAGACACTTATCATTATACAGAAGAACCCTAATATTCTATAAACATTATCTACTAATACAACAAGAAGTAATAATCATATAGCTAAGAGTTCATGTTTAGGTGTAGTTGAGAGTTCATGTTCAAGTGTAGCTCAGAGTTCAAAGAGATCTTGGAGATCTTGGAATTTTTGGAGATCATGGGTTTGATTATGGATATTAAGATCAATGTTGGTAGAAGATTAGAAGTCAAAATGATTGTAGCAGTAAGTTCATGAGATTATAACATATGAATTTAATATATTTTTTTCACTTAATGACATTTGTGAGGTTGTGATGTGATGAGAAGGATATATATGTAATGGTTTTGAACTTTTATTAGTTGTAATAATAATAAAAAAATCCATTCCTTTCTCCCATGATATTTTTTTTACTTCCATAGTTTATTGTTGAGAACTCTGATGTAGGAATCATATATCTTCATCATATGGTATCAAAGTAAGAATAACCTACAGTGAGGAGATATCCAACAAGGAGACTGTAGAGAATAGTTGTAGGGGGGAAGGGAAGCTCCAAGAAAAGTGTTGGTTAGCGTTGCATGAGGAAGAGATGGCTCCAACATGGTGATTGGTTAGATGTTGTTCAAATATATAAATATGATTCCCTAAAAGTGAAACAAATATTGAATAGAAAAAAATCACATGAATATGAGGATATGGGAAAATATTTCACAGAGATGAGGACAAGGTTAGAATTTTAGGGACCTAACCTCCCTAACCCCTCACGTAGGTAGAATAATATATTTTCCATGTAATAAAGGTCAATATTAATAAGGCCAATAATAAGGAAGAATAAGTCAAATGTAAGCAGACCTAATAGAATCTTTCGCTTATAGAAGATATTCCTCTAGATTGTTCTTTTGGTAGATAGATTTAATATAAATAGGAGTCGATGGTATGAGAAGTGTCGTCTTGAGAACTATTGTAATAGAGCGCTTCTCTGTTGGAGGTTTCCCCATCGAAGAGACAAGTGAACATTGTTTCCTATCAATAAAGGTATTAATTTGGTTATGGATTTCATCTATTGTGTTGTTCTGTTGTTATTCTCTGTAATATTTTTGTTTTCAACTATTATAATAGATCTGGTACCCTACAAGTGGTATCATAACACTTTCCTTAGCAGAAAATTGTGGGTATTTGTTTTCAGGGTAGAGACGTATTCCAGAGTCTTAAAGCTAAAAAGATATGTCATTCAGGGCATAAATCCGAGGTCAGGGAAGCATACATGCAAGAACTACAAGTGGTACTTAAGTGCACATTGTTGGCCACCCTTGTAATCCCTGTAGGTACCCCTTTGAGTGGTAGTGCATCAGAAAACACCTGTATACAGATAAGCCTAGATATCCTAAATCCCTTCATAGATAAACCAATCAATCGCCTGACTGCTATAGTGCCACCGAGAGCAACGCTCGGGAAGATACTCTCTAGACCTGGGTAGTTGGGTAGTACAAATAAGGCCACGGTCTAGCCTCCTTAGTTGGTGCCCTGAGATATTGGGTCAAGTACTAATGTTGGAATCCACATGTATATCAGAGAGCTATAACACAGGGAAAACCCTTGTCTGTAGAAACTAGGAATACCCTAACCCTTGGGACGGAAAAATAATAGACAATATATATTACTATGCAACCTTACCTCCTGCATTCTAGTTGTGAAATTACTACACATTTCTTCCTGTTAAGAATTTGGGCATTTCAACACTCCAATATTCTTCAAATCGAAGTATAACTCCGCAGGAGTAAAAAAAAGTATGGATCTGTTGGCACCATTATTTGAAACCTATCCCATTGGATTAATCTCTTCTCCCTGATCGTAGTCATACCTGTCATTTTTCAACAAAAATAGTTTTCTTGTACCTGAACCCCTTATTTAAGCCTTACCCCATTGGATTCCCATCGTTTCCTTGATCATAGTAATACCCTTTACCCATAACCTTTTTTCTATGTGTTCCCACCCATCCCTTTCCATTTCCCCCCTTCATCATTTCCCACACCCATATCCAAGACTTAGAAGCCTACTTCAATTCCTTGTCCTTTGCTTTCACAGATACCCAACAAGAAGTGCAGCAACTCGGTACCAATATTTCCATTATCAATAAAAGCATGCATTCCTCCATAGATGCAAAAATGGAAACCATGAAATAAGACCTCTCTACCCAGATTGCAACCATCACTGGCATGATCTACACCAAGCTTAATATCCCTGGATATATTACCTCTTCTGACCCAACTTTTCACCCTAAAGGTGAAACTTCCTCCAATTCCCATACTTTTCAGCCCCATCACTTTCAACGTGACCTATGCCTTCCACATGTGGATGTGAAAACATTTGATGGCTCAGATCCCACTGGCTGGGTAAATCAAATGGAACATTATTTCTCTTTGTACGACATTACAGATGATTTGGACAAAATATGATATGGTGTTCTCCATATAGATCAAGAATGTTGGCAATGGTGGCCATGGAGAAAAAATGTCTGCCAAGGCTATGTGGCTTGGAAACAATTTGTTGTAGATATTTATGAATGCTTTGAAATTGACACCAACCATTTAGGCCGTTTGACAAAGTTGAAACAATATGGCATAGTGGAAGAATTTATAACTTCTTTTGAGCAATTGACTTTCCGAACAAAGGACACGTTTGATGCTTTTTCCCAAGAATGATTTATCAATGGCCTCAAGGATGAGATCAGAGCCCACATCCTCATGGATCACCCTCAAAATTGGTTGGAAGCTACTAAACAAGTTGTCTCTTCTCAATCCAGAAAACCCTCTTTCATTCCTCACCCTAAACCACTCACTCCCATTCCTCCTTCCACTCCACTAAATATCCATAAATTGAAAAGGGAAGAAATGGTTGAATGCAAACTCAACAACCTTTTTTATAATTGCGATGAAAAATATTTTTCTGGGCACAAGTGTAAGGAACAAAATATTTTTATGGACATCTTTGAGGATGTTTCTAAAGAAGAGGTTGAGTCTCCCCTTGTGGCCGAGTCACCTGCACCCACTGACATCACTCAACCTTCTAACCCTATAGAAGTTGAACCGGTCATTTCCCTTAATTCTCTCATTGGATTCTCTACTCCCCAAACCCTCAAGATAATTGGTTACATTAGGCATCGGAAGGTCATCATCCTCGTTGATAGTGGAAGCACCCATAATTTTATTCATCACCTCATTTCCCAAGAAACTAATTGCTATATTTGAGGAGTCAAAAACTTTCAAATCATGATTTCCAATGGCGGTTCCATGAAATGTGGGCGGTGTTGTGAAAATGTGCATCTTGAAATTGGTCATTATCACATAAAATCTCATATGTTTTCTATCGACATGGGTGGTTGTGAAATTGTGATGGGTATCGAATGTACAAAGACTTTAGGCCTCGTTCTCATAGATTTTAAGGAATTAACCATGCAATTCAACTAGGAGGGCCAACAATATAAGTTCCAAGGCATCAAAATAGGTTCCCCTGAGATCAACAGTTCTCTTCACATGGAAAATCTCCTAAAAAAGGTCATTCCAGCATTATTACACAACTCCATTCCATTTAAACCACTCAGACACCCTCTGTTCTTCCTAATATCTAATCCATCCTATCCACACATCAAGTTGTTTTTTCCACTCCCTAACATTGTTATAACCCTAAATTGCACCACACATGCTTACCTGGCATCAGGCCAACTCATATCCCTTCTTTGCTAAAGCACTACTGAACAAATCTTTGAAAATCCTCTTTTATAAAGGCCCACGTGCCCTAATCCATTACTGCACATGTGTACATGCTGGCTGACCCAAAATAGCCCTCATGGACCGACAAAAGCACAAAAAAAGGAAAGTTTCCGATGGAGCACAAAAGCTATGGGTGAGTTAACTGAAACTCCCGACCATGCATGGCCGAGGGTTCATCCAAATACCTAGTTCCTTCTAGCCTATAAAAGAAGGGGTAGGGGTCCCATTTGGAAGGAAGAAAAATATAGCAAAGAAACTCTACTCATTTACGTATTCCCATTGTCCCAACCCTTTATCCTTTCCTTGTGCCAAAAGAGATTCAAAGAAAGCAGTTGGAGGATAGAAGAAGAGGAGCCCAGGATCAGGTTTGAGGAGCGGTGGCCGGTCTCAACTTTTGTAAGTTGACTCATTCAAAGTAATAAAGAAACTGCTTTTCCCATCCCAATTCATGAACTTTTTATAGTTTGATTAGTATATGTTTGGATTTCTAACCCGTTAGTATATAAGTAGGATGCATGCATAGTTGTTGCTTTCCTTGGATGCAGGTCAACTTTGGAAGGAGTATTGCGAACAAGTAATCAAGTACAACGGAGGATCGACATCAAATGCCGAGAATGAAGTAGGTTGATCTTTACATGCATTTACTAAGAAAAGGGGATTTAAATCTAGGGATGAAGGTAGAAAGTAATTTCTCTTCAGTCATATCTACATGCAAAGTCTGAACTCTATTTGCTAGTCCATAGGGATATTTTCCCCACAACAGAATTGGCGACCATACTGGAGAGACTCTCTAGGGTTCCTAGAATTTTATTTAGTTTTTGGGTAGTTTTAAAGACTAGCTTTTCTTGCCTATTTTTTCTTTTAGTTTCTGTAAGGTATGAGCTAGTAGAGAGTCTAGTTTTCCATACTAGCTTTCTCTGATTTGCTTGACTGTGTTTGTCGGGACCCAAAGAGGTACACACAGCTTACATAAGGTCTGCACACATGTGCCGGCTCCCTACTCTCTTACATCCCACATGTGAACGCTAGCTGAAGAGGTAGCAGTAGCATGTAGAGTTCAGAGAACTTCAGAGGCAGTCATCCTCTTCCCTGTCAGAATCACACATTTTCAGGGGGTTTTCTGGAATTCTGTCCGAGTCTTGTTTGCTAGCAGTCCTATCTCAGATTGTTTTTGCCTTATCATTTTTTCCTTACATTATTTGTTTTTCTGTCAAAAAGAGTGTCCAAGCCTTCAAGGGATCCTGGTTATCAATATCAGTGGTCTCTTCCTGGTTTGGTCTATCTATTTTCATTTTTTCTCATAATTTAGATATACACGCGGCCTGTACAAGGTCAGCCCGCTTGTACATGCCCTCTATCTCTATCCAATGCGTGTTCGCATGCGTGCTATTTGAGTAACAGTCATGTGCTTGTGCATGATACTATTTGTTGAGGGTAAGGCAATCATCCTTTCCATTGATAAGAATTATTCCTCTTAGGTGTTTGAATCTCTGTGTGAGTAGTCAATAGCTTAGGATTAATCTTACCCTTAGCCTGCTTTTTCTCAGTTAAAAATAAAAGAATTTTTAAGGTTTTTAGACAAGTGTGAGAGTCATTGTTTTAAAAAAAAATAAAAATTGCTAGTGTGTTATTTTTGACCTGATTCTTTGCGATCTACGATTAGGCCAGAATTGTTTTTCTTGGTTTTTGCTTGTTGGTATTTTTCCTTTCTGCTTTATCAAGCATTTAAATAAAAAAAAAAAATCTCTTTTCATTTTCTTATTTGGTTGAAGAATGTGTTTCTACATGATTATCCAGGGAAAAGTCATTTATTTCATAAGTTTTTGCAGTCCAGTTAGATCATAAGTAGCTCATAGTCGAGTGAAATTCCTTTGAGTTTGCTGTCCAAAATCTTAGAAAAGTTAAATTTTTTTTTTTGAAAAGTTCTTGAAATTTTGCATTAAGTAAAAGTTTTGTTTCCAGCTTTTTTATTCATTTTTTGCTTTCATCTTTTTCACATCATCAGTTTCACCTTCATACCCCTTGATGTAAGACAAAGACATAAAATTAACGCTAAATTTAAAATCTATTAGACTTTTATGTTTGTAGGGTTCACCAACTAGTTCAGGATTAGGGCCTTGGATTAGGTTGGAGAGGAAACTCTTCAAGGCCATTTAAAAATCAAACATTGGAGTCTGAGTTAGGGAGTGTCTAAGTCCAGTGTCATGAAAGTTATTTCGGACCCCCCTCTAACACAGGGGATAAACACGAGATCGCGTGCAGAAAGGTAGCAGAGATAACCCCTCCAAAGCTGGACCAATCATAGTGGAGAACACATATAGAGGGCTTGTTTTGGGATTCCGTCGTTTGCATTTGCCACAGGGATTCATGGGTCTCAAATCCGTTCGAGGTCCTCAGTTGTCTTCCAAACCATTTTCTCTCGATACCCTTGATAGGTTTCAGGCTCGATACCCTGCTCATTGTGGTCTACCCAACTTTCGACTGTACCCGCCTGGTGACTGTTCGCGTGCTGGCAACCTAGTTACCAATATTTTTAGGGACATACACAGGTGACTGCGGGGGTATATCATGGTACCTAGGATAGACATCGGGCCACGCTTTGCAGATTATACCCGAAGGGTGCTTTCATGTTCGATTTTCACTTGCACCGGTAAGTTTCTCTAGTGTTGGTTGTTGTAACTGTTCTTCCAATTAATTTAGTGTTTTGCTTGTCTTATCTTCTAGGGAATTTAGTGTGTGTTACTTTTGAACGTTTAGACTACCTTAGAGTGTCTTGGATCTTCTCACACAGTGGAGGATCCCAAGATCTTCTGGTCACGAAGGCTTCTTGGCCTGCTGCCAGTTATACTGGAGCCACCCCTGCCACCATTAAGGTGAAAGAAAGACCAACAAGGGTCTTTTGAAGCGACCGGGTTACAAACCATTGTGCCTGACCAAACCTTGGAAGAATCGACTATTTTGGACCTTGAAGCAACCTCTCTTGGCCCGGTTGAAACCCCAACCACTGATTTCTTGGCACCTTTCATTGTACCAATTCAATTTTACGAGCGCCAAACAGTGTCGCACACAACAATAGAAACAAATGTTGTTACTCCTTCTGGGAATTCTTCAATTCCCACTACGGTTGTCACCACAAGAGAGATTTCACCTCCTAACCCACCGATGTCGGTCCGAGCCACCATGGTCTCGACCGCAACTACTTCATATAGTAGTCCAATCCCATCTTTGGCAGTGACCACAACCCCTTTCACACCAAGTGTGACAGGCCCTCCTTTCTCATATGGGATGCCTAGTTCAGGTACAAGTCCTGTACTTTCCTACTCCACTTTACAGACTTTGGGTCTGGGGGCAAGGAGCTCTAATGCTCCTCTACAAGGTCACATGGGGGGCACTCCTAATCCTTTTAATGCTTTCCCTTATGGAGGAGGTCATATCTCTCCTTTGTCCCCTTCACTCGGTGGCTCATATCAACAATCCACTGGGCAAGCTACACACAATAGTTTATTTGGAGAGGGAAGTCAAGGAATACCTTTCCATAGTATGCCGGTAGGTTCGACACCGTTTTCTTTGAAAAAAACATTTGGTAACAACACCTTCTTGTCAACCACTTTCCTGACTGGGGGCAACCCCATTTTTGGATAATCTCCTCCTATGCAGGGTACTATTCCTACACAGGGGGCAAACCTAGTAGGACCTTGGAATTCTGGGCAGGGATTCGTTCCCTCATCCAGAATGCTGATCTGGGGCAATTCTTTCCACAATCAATGGAACTCCAGACAAACTACTATGCCTATCCCCACGGGACCAGCATGGGGTAATCCTTCCCAAAGTCTTTAGAATATAATGCATGCCCAACAATTTATGTCCTATTTGGGAAATTAGCCAATGATGTCTCCACATATGCAAAATCCATACGCTGGCCAGGTCCATGGTTTCTACTAGAATCCGGGCCAGTAGCCAAACTTTTCCTGGCAACCTGGTGCCAGTCAAACTCCAGGCCCCGTTTTCCCAGGTTATCATCAACAACCCAAACTACCATTCCTGGTGACTTTACACTTGCCAGATTTGACAAGGTTGTTGAATGACCCTATTTGTCACGATCTGCGTTGGCCTCCTATGTCGACGAAGTTGCCTTCAGACATTCCAAAGTTTGAAGCCAAGCCTAATGAAGATCCAGGAGATCATGTGACTACCTTCCATCTTTGGTGCTCATCTAACTCATTGAAAGATGACTCCGTATAGTTGCGATTGTTTCAACATACTCTCATTGGGAGTGCTGCGAAATGGTACATTGAGATCCATCGCTCAAGATACTCTTCTTTTAGTGAACTGGAGATGGCTTTCCTGAACCATTTCCAGTTACCTGTGAGATATGACGCTGGCACAAAGCTGCTCACCAATTTTGAACAAACAACAGAGGACCATATCTCTGATCACATCCGAGAATGGAGACACTGGAAGAGTTTAATCAAGGTACCAGTCCCACCAGCATTCCTGCTTGAGTGGTTCCTTAATTCTTTAGTCCCACAGTTATCCAAATACGCCGCGACGTCCAACGTTTTCTCCGAAGAAGATGCCATCATGAGGGCTCAACAGTTTGAGCTCATCTATTCTCAGTCCTGTTTATTATACAACATCTTGCCAGATGCGCCACGTTCAATACTGGATAAAACTAGATAGAGAGATGGACCACATGCCGATGGTATTGTTGGTTCAGCACAAACAAAGCCCGCTGAGCAATTGACAAAGTAGTTGCAACAGTTATCAATACAACACACAACGGCCAGCCAAACTACTGCTTTGGCTGCTCCCTCTACCAAAATGTTGAAAGTACACACAGTGTAGTCGACTAACCCAAAGGCCACCCAACAGCCTGAAGGGGAGAAAATAGAACGAAAGAAGGGTAAGGGGGACAAAAAAAACCAACGATAATGCTGGCGGGGACAACACTGAAAAATGGAAGGCGAGGTATCCATGCAACTTGTGCATGGAATACCACCAGACCCATCTATGTCCTCGACTTGCAGAGGCCCAAAAATTTGTCACATAGCAACAACAGGCAGTGTTGACTAATCCATTTCAACATGGGCAAAATCTAACTCAAGCCTCCGCAAGCACGGAAGGGGGCAACCAAGAAACGTGCCCGCCTCTGAACAACCCTGCATCCACGAACATATATATGGTTAGGGGTGATTCTTTCATATCGACTAGAGTGCACGATTATAGTAAACCAAGCGCTTCTGAGAAGGGTAAATAAGCTGATCTTCCATCTCTTCCTCTACAGATTGAGAAGATGTTGGGAGAAAAAATGACACGCATTCCAAAATGTGCATTTAAAAAAGCTTCTCATAACCCAAATGCAAGGGCTGCCCAGAACTACTCTGTGGTAGAAGATTTATCACAAACCCCTTGTGCGATGTCTGTTTTGGAGGTCCTCCAAAGCTGCCCTGCTCAGAGGAAAGCCTTGTTAACTGCTTTGGGCTCTACTGAGACTTGTAATTCGGGTACCATCATGTTAGATACAACTGACTTAAAACCTCATCTGCCTTACCACGTAGCGTTTCACATAGTAGTGGCTTATCCCACAAAAACTTTTACTCAGAATGTCTTCCTCATGGTGGTCGATGAGGGCGCCTCGACATGAATTATGTCATTGGAATGTTGGAAGGTCATTGGCCAGCTCGTTTTGTCTCCATCACCTACTCTCCTCACTGCTTTCGACGGTCGTTTGTTCTGACCACATGGCATCGTTCCTTCTTTCTCCGTGCTATTAGGAGGGAAGACTATGTGTGTCGAAGTAGAGGTAGTCGATACTCCCCTCGACTATAATCTCTTGTTAGGACGGAGTTGGAATTATGCTATGCAAGCTATGGTTGATACAGTTTTTTGAGTCTTATTGTTTCCAAACAGGGGCTAGATAGTGACCATCGATCAATTGTCTTTCTCCAGACCTGAACCAGCTTTGGGGGCATCCACGGTCCCGATGATTGATAATATTCAACTAGGTGTCGTCAACATAGGAGTTGGTTTGTGCCCATCCTTGATGGGTACCTTCGATTACCCACCTCCTCACGGTGATATCAAATTTATATCCAATCACCATAAGGTTGATATTTTTCAAGTTTCGTCATTTCGCACGACCTACTTCAAGGATCTATGGATACTTCCTTCCCCATCAGCCACGATGGATGAGACAGGGCACCCAGGCATGTCCATGCACTTGTTTTCCACTGAAGTAGCGTACTCTTTAGTCCAGCAAGATTCAGCTAACACTGATCTGACTCCTACACAAGAGTTAGATCCACTTCTAGAGCCTATTTGGGCTCAGGGTTCTCTCGCTAACATCGATTCGTTAGACTTAGTCTTGCCTTATGATGAAGCAGTAATCGAAGCAATGACTAGTCCAGACAAACCTTGGGAAGATCTTCATCACAGATCATATTTTCTCCCAGAGTTAAGCCAAATCGAAGCAGGAGAATTCACCATGACCATGACGGGAGATCAGTCGTGCCCTATTAATCTCTTAGCTACACATGAAATTTATGCTGAGGGCAATATGGAAACTATCACTGAAACTATACCAATCAACATCTTCTGAAACCCTGGTGTCGTGGAGAACGTCTTCGTCGGAGCGGATTGCTCCCCCGAAGAGATTCAAATCTACACGGATCTTTTCAAAGAATTCCGCGACGTTTTTGCTTGGTCTTATGAGGAAATTCCAGGTATCGATCCAAAAATAGTTGAACATGAAATCACAACTTATCCTGATGCCAAGCCTATCTGACAGAAGCTTCATCTAGTTAATCCTAAGAAATCAATAGCCATCAAGATTGAGGTAGAGAAATTGCTAAAGGGATGTTTTATCTATCCTATCCATTTCACTCAATGGGTGTCAAATCCTGTGCCGGTCAATAAAAAACAAGGCACGATTCGTGTATGTAACGACTTCCGTGATTTGAACAAGGCATGTCCCAAAGATAATTTTCCAACACCATTCATTGACCAGATCATTGATGAATGTGTTGGTTGCGAAGACTTTTCTTTCATGGACGGGTTTTCGGGATATAATCAAATCCAAATCAAACCCGAAGACCAACACAAAATGACACTCATTTGTCCTTGGGGTACATTCGCATATCGTAAGATGCCTTTTGGTCTTAAAAATGATAGAGCCACATTCCAGCGGGCCATGTCTTTTGCTTTTCATGATCTCAAGCATATAGTAGAGGCATATCTAGATGATTTAGCATCATGATATCGCAAGAGAACAGATCATCCCACACACAGACTTATCTTCGAACGCTGTCGCTACTTTCGGATTCGTTTGAATCCAAACAAGTGCAGCTTTTGCATAATGTCAAGACGTTTGTTAGGTTTCATTGTATCAACAACAGGGATCATGGTTGATCCTCTCAAGGTGGAGGCAATAATTCAGTTGCCCCCCCCACACACAATCCTTCAACTTCAAAGTCTACAAGGCAAGGCGAACTTTTTACGACGCTTCATTGCCAACTATGCCGAAATCACCAAGGGCTTTATGCGCTTACTGAAGAAAGATGTTCCTTTTTATTGGGACGATGCTGCTCAACACTCTTTTGACACATTAAAACACACCCTCACAACGACCCCTCTGCTACAACCACCTAACTATAACAAATATTTCTTATTATATCTGGCTGTCACAGAGTCAACCATTGGCATGGTTTTAGTTCAGGAAGATGATTTTTTCTCAGAATACATGATCTATTACCTGAGATGAGGCCTTGTAGGACCAGAACTCAATTATTTTCATATCAAAAAACTTGCGTTGGTAGCAGTTTATGCTGTTCAACGGGTTCCGTCATTATGTTCTGTTTCGCAAGACCACCGTCATTGTTGTTGTGAATCCATTCCAGTACATGTTGACACGATGGGTAATAGGCGGAAAAATCAGTAGATGGATATTCATCCTCTAGGAGTTTGACTTAGACTTCATTTCAGCAAAGTTGTAAAAGTCATTGGTCTTCGCAGAGATTATTTTGAAACTTCCGATTAAGTCAGGTGACGTTGTGCTTGAAGAATTGCCTATCCAGGGGGATATGTTTTTTATCACATCTTCAGATCCCTGGTACAGAGATATACTTATCTATCTCCAGACTTTGAAGTTCCCCACTTCTTCTTCTCGTGATGAGCGTCAGCATATACATCATCAGGCTAAGAATTATCTCATACTCGATGATACGTTGTATCAGAGAGGTGTAGACTGCATCTTAAGTCGATGTGTCACACATGAGGAGGCAGTTATCATGCTTAATGATTTCCATACCGGAGCTTGTGGCGGTCATTTGTCTGGGTTGGCAACAACCCAAAATATTCTACGAGCAGGTTACTTCTGGCCAACACTTACTAAAGATTGTATAGAATCGGTCAAGAAGTTCCATCTGTGCCAAATCTTGTCTCTGAAGATGAGGGCACATCCCGCTCCCATGTTTCCTGTCATCACAGTTGGTCCCTTCACGAAGTGGGGGATTGATTACACTACTTGCAACCCCCCTTCAACAAGGGGGCACCGCTATATCATCGTAGCTGTAGACTACTTCACTAAGTGGATTG
>JASDQU010012226.1:83532-106520 GCA_032191745.1 Picea mariana
TACACCTCAACGCCAACATTTATGATGCCCACTCATACCTAGTGACCCGCTAATCGTGCCCATTGCCTCAGCCTCATTAGCTCTATCCACGTGCACTAGTTGTCCCCTCTGCAAAATCCAACAAAGCAGCAGACGATCGAGGAGAAGCCGCCATGTCTGCCAGGTGCCAAGTTGACTCATGCCCATGAAGACAGTTAATGGAAGTAGGGGAGGTGGTTGAAACATCGTCCCCCCCCACAAATAGAAAGCTCGAAAGTACTAACAGACTGTCCGAGCTAGCATCCAATAGAGAGACTGCATGTGCAGTCTGATAGACTAGAGCTCAGAGGGACTAGCAAAGTCAAGATCGCATCTGGTAGAGGAAGGCATGTACAGAGGAGACTATAGGTGCAGTCTGACTGAGACGACATAGCACCATGGAATATCGAGCACACCTCTGCTATTGTTTATGAAATTTTTGAGTATATGTAGGGAGTTTTGTTGTTTTGTAGTATATTGAATATGGATCCTTTCCTTCTAGTTTTCCTAGAACAGCTCCAATGGTGGTGTATGATGCATCCATGGAGGTATGGAATGGGAGGGACCAATTGGGCCCTCTTAAAATAGGAGGCTTGGACACTTTAATTTCTAGTCCCTCAAGTGCATGTTGGCATGTATATGTCCATAAAAACTAAGAATCTTTGTTAAGAAAAGAGAATAATGGATGAGAAATTCGTGAGAATTTTTCAATAAAGTGATGATAATAACTGACATATCCTAAGAAATTTCATACATGTTTTTGTGAACATGGGGTTAGGAAGTCTAATATTACCTTGATTTTAGCCGAATCCAATTCGATTTCTTTAGCTGAGATGTGGTTTATGATTCCATTCGTTAACATCATTGCACATTTTTCATTGTTGAGGGTGACGTTCAATTCTTTACACCATATTGTTGGTTGAATATTTCTTCCTATTACCTCTTCTTGGGTTGACCCATGTTCAGATCTCAATAGGTTTCCAACAAAACCCTCTAAAACTATTGGCCCTCCTGGTAAACCAGAAGGCAACGCTACACACAGGGTACACAACGAAGTCTCACCCGAGATAGATTTATGGGTGACTGCAATACCCATGTGTTTTCAGTCTAGGAATGAGTGGGGATTTGTTGTTGTGCTCATTCTTCTTCATGCATTAACCTTGTTAAATACTCAAGTACTTCTATGATTCATTCATATTTATCCTTAAGCATGCATAATAATACATCTAGTTAATCATTAATTCATAAGATAATCATTAACAAAAAGTGAATACTCAATAAACATCACACATAACACAATTTTTACCATGGTTCACCCCATCTTAGGGCCACGTCCATAAATATCTATCTCCTATGCTATTTTATTTAATATTCTACAAAATCTCGCATTGTGCGCATTACATCTCAATAATACAATCAAGATTGAGGGTGGGAATCCTTTGTGAGGCGGACTAGATCACACCAGGCTCCTCATCTTGTGACCTGACCCTGAAGAACTCACTTATTTGACTCTTCTACATGACTTATTATACTTGAAAACTTAGATCATCCTCTACTACAAC
Source organism: Picea mariana (assembly GCA_032191745.1). Classification (NCBI taxonomy): domain Eukaryota; kingdom Viridiplantae; phylum Streptophyta; class Pinopsida; order Pinales; family Pinaceae; genus Picea; species Picea mariana. The sequence continues at coordinate 85,113 of JASDQU010012226.1, forward strand.
CAACCAAAAACAACAAACCTCTCTAGACCTCCTAGCTCTTTATTTATATTATTTTACAAGCTTATAACTGTTATAATCCTTAACAAAAACCCTAACCCTATCATGGTTAGGATTTCCTACCTTCACGACATGCTTCTTTTCCTCTTGCATACTGCTTTTTCTTCTTTTTCTGCATGATTCATTCTTGCCACTTGTTGCGTGTGCTCCAAAATTAGGTCTTCCTTTCCAAAATAATGTCTTTCCTCAAGAGAGATCCTTCTCTAACAGTAGGCCTTCACCCATAATGGACTTCCTTTCTCAAAATAGGTATGTTCCCAACAAGCCCCAAAAACTGACATGTGGCTCGTCTCGAGCCACTTAGGTGGTGCATGCTCTCTGAACAGCCTTTGCCAAGCTATGAAATTTTCCTTTTAATTATTCCCCTTTTTCTCTAGCTTGCACAATTTTTCCTATAAGATCTTCTACCCTCTTTGATTTGATATGTTCCTTGAGAGACTCTATTCTCTCAACATGAACCTGAGCCATTCTAGTCTTCTCCTCCTCCATTTCTGCAATTATTTGTGCTTCTTGCTCCTAGAGAGGTTCTAATTCGGCTTGCATGGCCTGCTTGTTATTGTGTGCAGTCTTCAATTCTATCTGCAGGGTATTCATCTCTTGCGCGCCCTTCAACTTCTCTGTGATGCTCATAGCCTTTTTTTGTTGCTTCAGCTCCTAGATTGCAATTTTTATCTCCTCCTCTTATTGGTCTAGTTGTTGGACTCTATCATCTTCCTCCAATGTATTCCATAGTTGCGCGGTCCTGTCAAAACGTTTTGTGACCTGCTAGGATTCTTTCTCCATCATTTCTACTTGCAGGGCTTCCTATTGTTCCCTTTCAGATGTGAATTCAAGAGGATTAGTTGGTGTTAACTTTTATCTAAGTTCCTTGATATCCTTCTTATATTCCTCAAGTGTTTGTGCGATGATTTGAATATGTTCTTCTGCATTTCTCACGGCTGCCTGCGTGTTGTCTGGAATTATTGTGAAGACTTCCTTCAACTTCTGCTCTAATTTATATTAGGGATGATTCTCCTCTTTTGTATCCATCTTGACCTGCTTTACAACCAGTTCTAGTGAATTCTTTCCATTTATGGTTACCTGCAATTCCGTCGTTTCTATTCTAGCTCCTGATTTCACTTCCTGTGTGACACTAACTTGTAGTTTGTATAATGCCTTTGTTGGTATTTTAGTCAATAAAAATTGTCCCTGCACCAAGTATTTGAGTGGGGTCTACGCTATATCCTTGTTGACCTATAGCATATATGTTGTTAACTGAAATCTCAGACTTGCTTGGATTGTCTCTTCTTTGTTCTACGCAGTCTTGTCCTCTGCTTCTGTCACTTGGGGGATCGGTAATGTTCCCTTTTCTTGAATTTTCCCTTATTGTGTTTGTTCCAAGACCTGCATAATGTCGGCCAACTCGTTCCTTATATTTCCTCTTTAGTTCTTGGCCTCTTGAAACTCCTTCACTGCGTCGTCCTTTACCCTCTCTGCGACAAGATCAACATCATCCTCAGTGATTGTGTATTCCGGGATTTGTGTATGGGCCTTGGCCTTATTGCGCGGCCCACCTGTATGTATGATTAGTCATTTGGGTGGTCATGTCTCTTGGAGAGTAGTTTATGATGGGGTTTCCTGCATTTTTGTGTCCCCCCTTCCTTGTTCTTCATGTGTTTGGGAACTTTCCTTCTTTCCTATCTGCACATCCTTCTTTGGGGCATTTCCCTTCTTTTGTGGCATTGTATTTTGATCAGGATTCACCTACTGTGTTGGTTTCTTGGTCATGGCGTTGCCTTCTGCATATGTCTTGGATGACCTTGCTTCCACATATTTTCCCTTAGGCATGTTGTTATAACCCTAAATTGCACTAGACATACTTACCTGGCACTAGGCCATCTCAGACTCCTTCTTTTCCAAAACACTACTGAACAACTCTTCTTAAAAACCCCCTTGATAAAGGCCCATGTGCCCTGCTCCATTATTGCATGTGTGTACACGCTAGCTGCCCCAATACAACCCGCGTGTACCTACAAAAGCATGGAAAAAGGAAAGTTGTTGACGAAACACACAACTTTGGGCAAGTTAACTAAACCTTTCGGCCATGCATGGCTGGTCATTCGACCAAATAGATAGCTCCTTCTAGCCTATAAAAGAAGGGCTAGGGGTCCCATTTGAAAGGAGGAAAAACATAGTAAAGAAACTCTACCCAAATTCGTTTTCCCCTTTGCCCAAGATTCTGCAACCATTTTGTGGTTTCAATGAAGAAGAGAAGCAAGTGTGTTAGCAGTTGGTGCATAGTAAAAGAGGAGCCCAGGACCAGGTTCATGGAGCAGTGGTCGGCTTCATCATTGTAAGTTGCTTTAGTGAAGTTAATAATAAAGAAGTACTTTTCCTGTCCCCCCATATGATGTTTTCATTGTTTATTGCGTACATATTGATTAAATATCTAACCCATTAATCTGTAGATCAAATGCATGTGGATTTCTTTGTTTGTCTTTTGTGAATGCAGGTCAGCCTTGGGAGGAGAGTTGTAGTCAAAGAGTGACCAAGCGTAAAGAGGGATCGACAACAGACGTCAGAAGTAAGGTATGTTCACTTGATCTTCTTAACTATGTATTTTCTTAAGAATAATGGGGATTAGGTCTAGGATGATGGTAGAAAGTAGGAATATTTAGGTCTTTTCCGCATGCATGATAAAACCCTAAGTGCTAGTCTGTAGGGGGATTTCCCACTCACAACAGAATTGGCGATCGTACTGGGGAACTCTAGGGTTTCTAGGAATATTTTTTCTTGGGTATTTTCAAAAACTGGTTTCATTCCTTGTTTTTAAAGTTTTTGCAAAAGTCTGAGCTAACAGAGATTCTAGTCTTCCATACCAGTTATCTTTGTTTCTTTTCTTGACTGCATTTTTTTTTACGGGACCCATAGAGGTACACGTGGCCTGTATAAGGTCTGCACGCATGTACCCGCGCCCTACGTTCACACAGCCCACGTGTACACGCTAGCTGATGAAGTGTCAGTCATGTGTATGATTTCATAAAATTTCTTCTAGAGAGGCAGTCATCCTCTCCCCTGTCAGAAGTAGTCCTTCTCAGGGGTTTTCTGGAACTCATTCTAGTATTTGTTGTTTGCAGTTTATAGCTTAAGTTCCACCTCATATTGGTTTATTCTATGAAATTTTCTTTGAATTGTTTTCTTTTTTCTATCAAAGTGAGTTTCTGAGTCTTCAAGAGATTCTGATCCTCAATACCAGTAGTCTCTGCCAGTGTCTGATTGCTTGTCTTTTCATTTTTGAGAGTTTCAGAAGTACACGCAACCTGCATAAGGTCTGCATGCATGTACACGCTCTCTGACCTTACACAACTCACGTGCACACACTGGTTGTTGAACTATCAACAACGTGCTTGTTGAGAAAATTTTTGTTTAAGGAGAGGAAATCATCCTTTTCTTTATCAAGAGTTTATCCCTCTTAGGTTTTTTGGTCTCTATCATAGCAGTTAGTAACGTAGGTTTGATCACAACAATAGCTTCCTTTTTCATTAAGAAGTTTTCCTCAAAATTTTCCTTTTATAGGGTTTTTAGACAAGTGTGAGAGTCCTTTTTAATCTTCTTGTGTGTTATTTTTAAAGTGACTCTTTGCGATCTTCGCTTAGGCCAGAAGTTTCCGTGGTCATTACTTGTTGAAATTTTTCCTTTTTGCTTTGTGAGCATTCAAATAAAATAAAAAAATCTTTTATTTCTTTGTTTGGTTAAATACTTGTTGGTTTGCATTAGTAACCAGGAAAAGTCTTTTCTTTCATAAGTTCTTGATGGTTTACTTAGACGATAAGTAGCTTGTAGTCAATTGAAATCATGTTTTGAGTTTGTTGTTAAAAGATCTTAGAAAATTTTATTTTGAAAAGTTGGTTAAAGAATTTAAAAGAGAAAATCTGAAGTTTTCAATAAGTGTTTTGTTTCCAACGTTCTATTTATCTTTCTTTTCATCTCTCAAAACATCACTAGTTTCACTTTCATAACCTTTGACTTAAGACAAGCCATAAAAATCAACGCTAAATCTAAAATTAATTAGACTTTTTATGTTTGTAGGGTCAACCAACTAGTTTAGGGTTAGGGCCTTGAATTAGGTTGGAGAGGAAACTCTTTAAGGCCATTAAATCAAACATTGGAGTCTTAGCTAGGGAGTGTGATGCAGGAGCATCGCTCCAAGCCAGCTATGCACCAGCCAACCAACACATCAAGCACGCATTCAATGGAAGGAGAGAGGCGTAGCCCTCTCGTTTTCCAAATTTTGAAAAATTGTATTAAATGTTTGTAAGGCTGGTAGAGCCAAAGCCATGCATGTACACAGGATTTAGATAAAGGTTGCCTTAAATGGTTGTAAGGCTGAGATATAGATCCGATTCAGACTAGACACCCATTCAATGTAATTGAATGTAAATTAATGAGAGTTGATGAGATGGAGGGAAGCGCTCGAGGAGCCCCCTTTTGTAAAAAGTATCCTTTGTATCTGTAGGAGTTAGTGAGTTGGAAGAGAAGAGTAGAATAGAGAATAGGTTATAGAAGAGAAGAAGTTGTGACTCTGTTGCAGTCTGAGCTCACATTGTAAAAAGGCATTTCATATTAATACAATCAGAGCAGTTTTTCCTGCATGTTATTCTGTGTATGTTGATGAATGTCTTTATGCGTTTATGATATGCTATAGATGTGTGTTTAGTTTGCATTTGCACGTTACAGATAGAAGTCCTTGTCTGTTGGGTTCTTTGATTCTAGGTTTGGATTCTTTGTGACTTCATGCAAGAGGTTGCATGACAGAACACTGCGGGTTCTATAAGCCGGTGCATAGAGTGCACTTCTTAATTCTGCAGAATTTAGATAAAGACGTGCTAGGAGGGCGCACCAGAGGAAGTCATTGACTCAAGGAGGAAGCCTCAAGGTTGTTGAACACCTTGAAGGAGAAATTGTGCAGAGGAGAGCACAGAGAGGAGAAGCAGAATTGTTGAGAATTCTGTAAAGGCTCTGCCAGGAGGGCATTGAGTAAATGCACAGGATGCATTGAGGAGATCTCTATTTTGAGTTCGGTAAGAAAACAGAGTCACTAGAGATTCTATAGAAGCTCTGCCAGGAGGACATCAAGTGAGTGCAAGGAGTGCATCGAGAAGAACTCTCTGTCGAGTTCTGAGATAAGAGAAGTGCCAAGGAGGAGACACTCACAGGGTTACTGAACACCCTGTAGGCTCAGCAAGGCGTGCTTGAGCTGGAAGTTGCAGAAGAAGTCACTCCCATCCCTTCAAAGAGAGAAAGGGATAGAGACATTTTAAGGTTTAGAGTAACAAAGTTCAGTGAGGAGGAACATCCCTTAGAATACAGGCGGGAACCAAGGTTATAGGCTTCACATAGAAGACAAAGGTCGAGGCCTTTTGGAGCAATAAGTATTCTAAGGGGAAGGAAGAAGTATAAGCTTAGGAGGGAGAAAAAATGCCATTATATCAGCTGGAGAGGCAAGATATGGGTCGTTGAAGTCTACGTCTAGACACACGCAGAAAAGTGCACAAGGAAGAGAAACAGATCTGGGTTGTCAGATCTAGTGCAAAGGATTGATAGCCATCAGATCCGGAGGAAGGAGCACGGAGTTTAACCTCTGGGAGGTTGCGCAGGAGAGGAGTCGTATGGACGGTGAGAGGCCTTCATGAAGGAAGTGCCGAAGTTGTGAGAGTCGTTGGATCTTGCAGAGTTGCAAGGTGGTTAGAGGCCGGTGAAACCCATCGCCCAGGATTCGAGGGTCAATATGAGTCATTGGTCTCATTTCAACCCACATCGTTGGATCATTTCGCGAATTCGGGGTTCGTGAGTTTGGAGGCCAGACCAAATTCTTAGTTTCGTGAAGTCCCGAGTTGCGAGGAGCAGGGAAGGAGATCCAAACCATTGGATCCAAGCCACGGGAGAACCGTTGGATCATAACCTCCATGTGGTATCGCGTATTGGGGGTTTGGGGTTTGAAAGAATTCCTTTTCAACTGCAGAAGTCATGAAGTGCCGAGTTTCGAGGGCTCGTACGAACACGTGGCACATCCGTTAGGTGGGGGCACGTGGTTGACAGGTGGCATAACAAAAAGCACCCAGAGAAAAGTGGAAGCAAGTGATAGGTGGTGGACACACGTCGCCTGGGAAGGAGTCAACCCATTATTGAATTATCGCGTCTTAGGGGTTCGCAAAGGAGGAGCACGAGGGTTCAACATCCAACTCGCGAAGTCACGAGTTGCGAGTAGTGCTGACACTTAGTCCTAGCCATTGGTTGTGTGTGGAAGGAACTAATAAAAAGGAGCCATACCTGTATCACATCTCGGGTATCGATGTTTGGAGGAAGAGGAGTCGAGGGTCATCGACTCATGAAATAGTGAGTTGCGAAAGGTGCTTGCGCTAAGGCCTGGTTGTGGTCGCATGGAGATGTAAGGCTCACGCCTAGCGTTAAATTGCACAAGGCGGGTTTTCACGAGGACCTGTGGACCTGTGGACCTGTGGGTTTTAAATAGGGATCCGAGGGAGCCTCTTCGAATCGTGGAGAATTTAGAACGATCCTATGCATATCTCGGCCAGAGGGTCGGGGGTTTGTCTCAAGTGTTATCAGAGCCTGATTCTCTTTCTGTATACTGTAGGCAAAAGGAGGCAGAAGGAAAAGAAAACAATACTCTGATACGTAGCAGTTGTGGTATCAGAGCATAATTTTGTTCGTATATTTCAAGCAAAAGAGGAAGCGAGGTGAAGAAGAGCCTGTAGGAGACAGGTAAAAGGTGAAGGTTGTTGCGGGACACAGCAATCAAATGGTAAATTCAGGTGGACTGTAGGAGATACTGGAAACACTCACGGTTGCAGAGTGACAACAACAAGTTTTCCAAGAGGGTAGACAAGAACAGAAAGATGGCTACTGAAGGCCATGGATGCAGTGGAAAGAAGAACCATCAGTAGCAAAGAAAATATGAGATGGATAAAGAGCTCACTAAGATAAGGGCGAGAATGGAAGAGATTTCACTGCAGATGTAGCGGGATGCAAAGACACATTGGGTGTATGAATGGCCTCTGAGGAGGAAAGCAAAGTGGCCAGTCAAAAAATTGTTGTCCAAAGGACAGCGAAGGCTGTTAATAGGGTGGTTGAGGCATGCTAAACGCCTCAAAGGTGAACAGGAAATGGTTCACATCTGTGAGCCAGAAGCTGGGATAGATCTAAGTTATGATGAAGAGGAGAGATCAATCAGATATCTCATAGACTGCTAAGTGGGCAGAGATGGACTTTCAAATTTCCAAGTGGGCAATAGAAAGAGATCAAGTGAAGGTCTCGTATACTGCCAGGGGGTGGTGCTAAAAGTTCAAATTTCTAGGAGGGAACTGAGATGGGATTGACTGATCTCATAGACTGCTAGGTGGTCAACAGAAAAATCCCATACTGCCAAGTGGGCAAGGGAGAACAGATGAACTCAGAGGTGAGTTCATATCAACAAGAGGAGCTGACAGAGAAGGAAGGTCAGAAAAGTATTCTGATCATTGGATGAATTCGGATATTCCTACCAAATAGTTGAATGGAGGATGATGCATAGGGTGAAGGTGCAACAGAGGAAGAAGGACAACCAGCAAAAACTGTCACGAAAGGAGAATTGGGGCAGACATCAAGAGATACCCCAATAGAAGGAGAAGAAGATGAGAATTCAGAAGAATGGCTCAAAGATTTCAGCTAGGTAGCTAAAACAAAGATAACTACAGCACTGGAAGTTGTAGCAGAAGAAGAGCATGCAGATAAGATGCTCACTCCATGGGACATGGAGTTGGAGATGCTGGAGGATTGGTTGAACCATCCAGAGCCAGTAGATGACTGCCATGAGCAGATAGTCATATAGATGTTAGCAGAGGAGCATTCTGAGGAATCTCTCAGAAATTGCAGCCAAGAAGCTGAACAGATGATGACTGCAGCGCTGAGGTCTGCAGCAGAAGGAGAATCAGAATTCTAGTCTGAGGAGCAGCTGGAGGAAGCTGGAGACGCACCAGCAGGAGAACTGGTAGAAGCAAAGTTGTCAGAAGGGGAAGCTGAGAGAGACTCAGTGATCAGACTACAGAACTGAATTTTTCCGCAGAGTGGTAAGCTGAGGCCACAGAGGAAGAAAATAGCATGGGGGTCTAGTTGATTTGCCCACTGATAAGGACGAATAAGTGCAGCCGAGGAGACTGCATAAAGAGAGCTAGCCACTAGATCGACTGGACGAGGTAATTGAGAGAATCAAAAGGCTGATGTCGATGTCAACAACAGAAACTACTAGTGAGGAGGAGCTGAGCAGAGAAGAACATGTCATAGTAGTAGGGCACTAGATGCAGCAGTAGCAGTGAAGTAGTGGAGTAGATGGACAAATCCAAAGAACTGTTTGGGATCCAGGTGGATTTCAACAACGATGTTGGGAAGCTCATGAGCAGGAGCTCATGAAATTTTCACAGCAAAGGAGTATGATGCAAGAGAATCACTCCAAGCCAGCTACACACCAGCCAACCAACACATCAAGTGCGCATTCAATGAAAGGAGAGAGGCGCAGCCCTCTCATTTTCCAAATTTTGAAAAATTGTATTAAATGTTTGTAAGGATGGTAGAGCCAAACCCATGCATGTACGTAGGCTTTAGATAAAGGTTTCCTTAAATGGTTGTAAGGCTGAGATCTGGATCCGATTCGGACTAGACAACCATTCAATGTAATTGAATGTAAATTAATGAGAGCTGGTGAGATGGAGGGAAGCGCTCGAGGAGCCCCCTTTTGTAAAAAATATCCTTTGTATCTGTAGGAGTTAGTGAGTTGGAAGAGAAGAGTAGAACAAAGAATAGGTTAGAGAACAGAAGAAGTCATGACTCTGTTGCAGTCCAAGCTCACATTGTAAAAAGGCATTTCATATTAACACAATCAGAGTGGTTTTTCCTGCATGTTATTCTGTGTATGTTGATGAATGTCTTTACGCGTTTATGATATGTTGTAGATGTGTGTTTAGTTTGCATTTGCAGGTTACAGACATAAGTCGTTGTTTGTTGGGCTCTTTGATTCTAGGTTTGGATTCTTTGTGACTTCATGCAAGAGGTTGCATGACAGAACACTGTGGGTTCTGTAAGCTGGTGCATAGAGTGCACTTCTAAATTCTGCGGAATTTAGACAAAGACGTGCCAGGAGGGCACACCGGAGGAAGTCATTGACTCAAGGAGGAAGCCTCAAGGTTTTTGAACAACTTGAAGGAGAAATTGTGCAGAGGAGAGCACAGAGAGGAGAAGCGGAATTGTTGAGAATTATGTAAAGGCTCTTCTAGGAGGGCATTGAGTAAATGCACATGATGCATTGAGGAGAACTCTATTTTGAGTTCGGTAAGAAAACATAGTCACTAAAGATTCTGTAGAAGCTCTGCCAAGAGGACATTGAGTGAGTGCAAGGAGTGCACCGAGAAGAACTCTCTATCAAGTTCTGAGATAAGAGAAGTGCCAAGGAGGAGACACTCACAAGGTTACTGAACACCTTGTAGACTCAGCAAGGCGTGCTTGAGCAGGAAGTTGTAGAAGAAGGCACTCGCATCCCTTCAAAGAGAGAAAGGGATAGAGACATTTTAAGGTTCAGAGTAGCAAATTTCAGTGAGGAGGAACATCCCTTAGAATACAGGTCAGAGCTAAGGTTATAGGATTCACAGAGAAGACAAAGGCCGAGGCATTTTGGAGCAAGAAATATTCTAAGGGGAAGAAAGAAGCATAAGCTCAGGAGGGAGCACAACTACCATTAGATCAGATGGAGAGGCAAGATCTGGGTCGTTGAAGTCTATGTCCAGATGCACGCAGAAAAGCACACAAGGAAGAGAAACAAATCTGGGCCATCAGATCTAGTGCAAAGGACCGATAGCCATCAGATCCGGAGGAAGGAGCACAGAGTTTAACCTCTGGGAGGTCACGCGGGAGAGGAGCCATATGGATGGTGAGAGGCCTTCATGAAGGAAGTGTCGAAGTTGCGCGATTCATTGGATCTTACAGAGTTGCAAGGTGGTTAGAGGCCGGTGAAACCCATCACCCAGGATTCGAGGGTTAATATGAGTCGTTGATATCGTTTCAACCCACGTCGTTGGATCATTTTGTGAATTCGGGGTTCATGAGTTTGGACGCTAGACCAAATTATTGGTTTCGCAAAGTTCTGAGTTGCAAGGAGCAGGGAAGGAGATCCAGACTGTTGGATCCAAGCCACGGGAGAACCGTTGGATCAGAACCTCCGCGTGGTATCACGTATCGGGGGTTTGGGGTTTGAAAGAATTCCTTTTTGACTGCAGAAGTCATGAAGTGCCGAGCGTTGATGGCTCGTGCAAACACGTGGCACATTCGTCAGGTGGGGGCACATGGTTGACAGGTGGCGTAAAAAAAATAACCTAGAGAAAAGTGGAAGCGAGTGACAGGTGGTGGACACACGTCTCCTGGGAAGGAGTCAACCCATTGTTGACTTATTGCGTCTCAGGGGTTCGCAAAGGAGCAACACAAGGGTTCAACACTCCAACTCGTGAAGTCCTGAGTTGTGAGTAGTGCTGACACTTATTCCTAGCCGGTGGTTGTGTGTGGAAGGCGCTAATAAGGAGGAGCCATACCCATATTGCATCTCGGGTATCAACATTTGGAGAAAGAGGAGTCGAGGGTCATCGACTCACGAACTAGCAAGTTGTGAAAGGCGCTTGCGCTAAGGCTCAATTGTGGTTACATTGAGATGTAAGGCTCGCGCCTAGCGTTAAATTGCGCAGGGTGGGTTTTCACGAGGACCTGTGGATCGAATTTGTGAGGTTCCAATAGGGATCCGAGGGAGTCGCTTCGGCTCGAGGATAATTTAGAACAATCCTGTGCAGATCTCGGCCAGAGGGTCGGGGATCTGCAACAGAGTGTCAAAAGTCCAATATCATGAAATTTATCTGAAATTTATCTTTGGATTCTGTTGATTGCATTTGCCAAGAAGCTTCATGGGTCTCAAATCCATTTGAGGTCCTCAGTTGTCTTCCAGACCACTTTCTTTTGATACCCTTGAAAAGTTTCGGGCTCGATACCCTGCTCATTGTATTCTACCCGACTGTCGATTGTACCCGCTTGGTGACTGTTCGCGCGTTGGCAACCTAGTTGCCTATATTTTTAGTGACATACATGGGTGACTGTGGGGGTATACCGTGGTACCTAGAACAAACATCGGGCCACACTTTGCAGAGTATACCCAGAGGGTGCTTCCGTGTTCGATTTTCACTTGCACTGGTAAGTTTCTCTAGTGTTGGTTGTTGTAACTATTCTTCCAACTAGTTTAGTGTTTGATTGTTTTATCTTGTAGGGACCTTTTTCTAGTGTGTGTTGTTTTTGAAAGAATAGAGAGCCCTAGTGGGTCTTTTATCTTCTCACACAGTGGAGAATCACGAGATCCTCCAGTCACGAAGGCTTCTTGGCCTGCCACCGGTTACACTGGAGCCACCCCCACCACCGCTAAGGAGAAAGCTAGACCAACAAGGGTCTTTTGAAGCAACCGAGTCACAGAAAACCACACCTGACCAACCTTTGTTAAAGGACCTTTCGTCTCCTTTAAAGCGGGTAGTAATGGAAACGAATGTTGCCACTTCTTCTGGGAATTCTTCTATTCCCACTACGACTGTCACCACAGGGGGTGTTCTACCTCCTAACCCATCGTCGTCGGTCCGAGCCACCATGGTATCGACTTCCTCTACCTCGAGCAGTGGTTCGATCTCGTCTTTGACTGTGGCAACTGCTCCTTTCAAACAGAGTGCGACAGGCCCTCCATTCTCATACGGTATGCCTAGCTTAGGTACAAGCCCTGTACTATCCTACTCCACTTTACAGACCTTAGGTCTGGGGGCAGGGAGCTCTAACGCTCCCCTACAAGGGCCCATAGGGGGTGCTTCAGCTCCCTCTAACGCGTTCCCTTACGGGGGAGGTCATATACCTCCTTATTCCTCTTTGCTCGGCGGTACCCACCAACAATCTGTCGGGCCAAACACACACCATAGTTCACTTGGAGTAGGGAGTCAAGGACCACCTTCTCAAAATATGCTGGTAGGGTCGACACCATTTTATTTGTTCGGTGCGTTTGGTAACAACGCTTTCTCGTCAGCTGATTTCCCGACTGGGGGTAACCCCGGTTATCGCCAACCTAATCCTATGCAAGGTACTATTCCTGCATAGGGGGAAAACCCAAGAACTTCTTCCGCATCAGGACCTTGGTATTCTTGGCAAGGATCAGTTCCATCGTCAGGAATGTCGATCTGGGGAAATTCTTTTCACAACCAATGGAACTCCGGAAAAGGTACAATACCTATGCCTATGGGATCGGCATGGGGAAAACCTTCCCAAATTCCTCCGAATGTAATGCACGCCCAACCATCTACGTCCTATTTTGGGAATCAGCCAATGATGTCTCCTCAAACGCAAAATCCGTACGCTGGTCATGGCCATGGATTTTACTAAAACCTCGGCCAACAACTCAAATTTTCTTGGCAACCTGGAGCCAATCAAACTCCAGGCCCCTTTTTCCATGTTTATCATCAACAACAACCAAAACTACCCTTTTTGGCAACCTTACATTTTCCAAACTTGACAAGGTTGTTGAATGACCCCATCTGTCACGATCCACATTGGCCCCCTATGCCGACGAAATTTCCTTCGGACATACCAAAGTTCGAAGCCAAGCCTAATGAAGATCCAGGGGATCATGTGACCACCTTCCATCTTTGGTGTTTGTCTAATTCGTTGAAAGATGACTCTGTACAATTGTGATTGTTTCAACGCACTCTCATTGGGAGTGCTGCGAAATGGTACATCGAGCTCAACCACTCAAGATATTTTTCCTTCGACGAATTGGTAGTGGATTTTCTAAACCATTTCCAATTACCTATGAGATACGACGCCAGCACATAATTGCTGGCCAATTTCAAACAAACAAAAGAGGACCATATCTCTGATCACATCCGAGAATGGATATGTCGGAAGAGTTTGATTAAGGTACAAGTCCCACCAGCATTCCTGCTTGAGTGGTTACTTAAGTATTTGGTCCCCCATCTCTCCAAAGACGTCGCAACATCGGGAGTGTTTTTTGAAGAAGATGCCATCATGAGAACTCAACAGATGGAGCTAATTTATTCTCAGTCTGGTTTACTGTACAAGATTTTTCTAGATGCACCATGATCCATACTTGATAAAACCAGAAACAGAGTTGGACCACATGCCAATGGTATTGTAGGTTCAGCACAAACCAAGCCCGCTAAACAACTGACAAATCAATTATAGCAATTGTCTATACAACACACAACGGCCAGCCAAACTACTGTTTCAGCTGTTCCCCCTACCCAAACGTCGGATGTACACAGTGTTCAATCGACAAATCTGAAGGCCACCCAGCAACCTGATTGAAAGAAAAAACAATGTAAGAAGGGTAAGGGGGCTAAGAAACCCACTAATAATGTTGGTGAGGGAAACACTGAGAAATGAAAGGCGAAGTATCTGTGTAACCTTTGTGCGGAAGACCACTCAACCCACCAGTGCCCTCGGCTTGCAGAGGCCCAAAATTTTATCTCACAGTAGTAGCCTGTTGTGTTAACGAATCCATTCCAACATGAGAAAAACCTAACCCAAGCCTCTACAAGCACGGAAGGGGGCATTCAAGCACCCTCTCCATCTTTGAACAACCCTGGATCCGCGAATGTGTATATGATGAAAGGTGATTCTTTTATATCAACTAGAGCACATGACTACAGTAAGCCAAGCACCTCTGAGAAAGGAAAAGAAGTTGAAATCCCATCTCTTCCTCTCCAGATCGAGAAGACTTTGGGTGAAACAATGACACGCATCCCAAAAGGTGTCTTCAAGAAATCTTCTCACAACCCAAATGCAAGGGCCGCCCAGAAATATTTTGTGGTGGGGGATTTGTTTCAAACCCCTTATGCGATGTTCGCTTTGGAGGTCCTCCAAAGATGCCCTTCCTAGAGGAAAGCTTTGTTAGCCGCTTTAGGATCTGCTGAAACTTGTAATCTGGGTACAATCATGCTGGATACAATTGAGTTAAAACCTTGTCTCCCTTACCACATAGCATTTCAGATAGTAGTGGCTTACCCCATGAAAAGTTTTACTCGAAACATTTTCTGCACGGTGGTTGATGACGGTGCCTCGGCATGCGTTATGTCATTGGCATGTTGGAAGGCCATTGGCCAGCCCGTTTTGTCTCCATCACCTACTCTTCTTACTGCTTTCGACGATCGTTTGTTTCGACCACATGGCATCATCCCCTCTTTCCCTGTGCAGTTAGGAGGGAAGACTGTGTGCATCGAGGTAGAAGTAGTCGATGCATCCCTCGACTGTAATCTCTTGTTAGGTAGGAGTTGGACCTATGCCATGTAGGCAGTGGTCGCTACAGTTTTCATAGTCTTGTTGTTTCCACATAAGGGTCGGATCGTGACCATCGATCAATTGTCCTTCTCCCGACCTGACCCTACATTGGGGGCATCCACAGTCCCGATGATTAACAATCCCCAACTGGGAATTGTAAATGTAGGGGTTGGTTTGTGCCCACCTTTGATGGGTACTTTCGATTACCCGCCTCCTCAAGGCGATGTCAAGTTCGTATTAGACCACCATGAGGTTGAGATTTTCCAAGTTTCATCGTTTCGCATGACTTACTTCAATGAGTCGTGGATTCTTCCTTCCCCATTGGCCACAATGGAAGGGATAAGGCACCATGGTATGTACATGCACTTGTCTGTGACAGAACCAACGTACTCTTTAGTCCAACAAGCTTCAGCCAACACCGATCCAACTCCTACACAAGAGTTAGATCCGACTCCAGAGCCTATTTGGGCTCAGTGTTCCCTCGCTGATATTGATTCGTTAGACTTAGTATTGCCCTCAGACGAAGTAATCATTGAAGCAATGACTAGTCCAGACAAACCCTGGGACAATCTCCATCATAGATCATACTTCCTCCCAGAGTTAAGCGGAATCGAAGCAAGGGAATTCACCTTGACTATGACTGGAGATAGGTCTTTTCCTATCATTCCCTTGGCTACACATGAGGTTTATGTCGAGGGTAATATGGAAACCATCGCTGAAACTATACCACTTAATATCTCCAGAACCCCTGGTGTCATGGAGAATGTTTTCTTCGGAGCTGACTATTCCCTCGAAGAGATTCAAATCTACACAGACTTATTTAAATAATTCCGCGACGTTTTTGCCTGGTCTTACGAGGAAATGCCAGGCATTGATCCAAAAATAGTCGAACATGAAATCACAACTTATCCTGATGCCAAGCCATTTCGGCAGAAGCTTCATCCAGTTAATCCCAGGAAAGCAGCAGTTATTAAGGTTGAAGTAGATACACTGCTCAAAGCTAGTTTTATCTATCCTATCCATTTGACCCAATGGGTGTCAAATCCTGTGCCAGTCAACAAGAAATAGGGCATGATTTGTGTATGTATGGACTTCCGTGATTTGAACAAGGACTGTCCAAAAGATAATTTTCCCACACCATTCGTTGACCAGATAGTCGATGAATGTGCAGGTTGCGAGGCCTTTTCTTTCATGGATGTTTTTTCGGGATATAATAAAATACAAATCAAACCCAAATACCAACACAAAACTGCATTCATTTGTCCATGGGGAACGTTTGCCTATTGTAAGATGCCTTTTGGTCTCAAAAATGTTGGAGCTACCTTCCAGTGGGCCATGTCTTTTTCTTTCCATGATCTCAAGCATATAGTCAAAGCCTATTTAGATGATTTAGCATCATGATCTCACAAGAGAACGGATCATCCCACACACCTCCGACTTATCTTTGAGCAATGTCGCTACTTCTGGATTCGCTTGAATCCAAACAAATGAAGCTTTTGCATAACGTCAGGATGGGTGCTAGGTTTCATAGTCTCAACAATAGGGATCATGGTTTATCCTCTCAAGGTGGAGGCAATACTTCAGTTGCCACCCTCGCGTACAATCCTTTAGCTTCAAAGTTTACAAGGAAAAGCAAACTTTTTGAGGCGTTTCATAGCCAACTATGCCGAGATCACCAAGGGATTTATGTGTTTGCTAAAGAAAGACATCCCTTTTCATTGGGATGAAGCTTCTCAACACTCTTTCAATGCATTAAAACATGCCCTCACGAATGGCCCTCTGCTTCGGCCACTTAATTATAACAACGATTTCTTATTGTACTTGGCTGTGGCAGAGTCGACTATCGGTATGGTATTAGTTCAGGAGGATGAATTCCTCTCAGAATATGTGATTTATTACCTCAGCTGAGGGCTGGTTGGACCGGAACTCAATTATTCCCATATTGAAAAACTGGCATTGGTGAATTCATTATGTTCAACGGTTCCATCATTATATTTTGTTTCGCAAGACCACCGTCATTGTCGTTGTGAATCCATTTCAATATGTATTAACATGATGCGTCATTGGCGGGAAGATCGGTCGATGGATAGTTGTCCTTCAAGAATTTGACTTAGATTTTGTTTCGACGAAAACTAAAAAGTCACTGGTCTTTGTGAAACTTATCTCGGCACTTCCGGTTGAATCCGGTGAGGTTACGCCCGAAGAGTCACCTATTAGAGGATACATGTTTTTGATCACATCTTCAGATCCATGGTATGGAGATATACTTGTCTATCTCTAGACTTTGAAGTGCCCTGCCTCTGCTTCTCATGATGAGCATCGCCATATACACCATCAGGCTAAGAACTATCTCATACTCGACGACACTTTGTATCTCCGAGGTGTAGATTGCATCCTTCGCCGATGTCTCACTCATGAAGAAGCAGTTATCGTGCTTAACGACTGCCATACTAGAGCATGTGGTGGTCATTTGTCTTGGTTGGCAACAACCCAAAAGATTTTACGGGCTGGTTACTTTTGGCCAATGTTAATCAAAGATTGTATTGAATCGGTCAAGAAGTGTCACCCATGTCAGATATTCTCTCGGAAGATGAGGGCACACCCTGCTCCCATGTTTCCTGTCATCACAGTTGGTCCCTTCACCAAGTGGGGGATTGATTACACTACATGCAACCCTCCTTTAGCAAGGGGGCACTGTTATATCATTTTAGTCGTAGACTACTTCACGAAGTGGGTTGAAGCTATGCCAATGTTTAAAGATGATGGAGAGACTGCAACTCTCTTTTTGTTCAACCAGATAATTGCAAGGTTCGACGTCCCAAGAGAGATTGTCACTAACCATGGCAGTCACTTTCAGAACCAAATGATGACTGAATTAACACCAAATCTTAGGTTGTGGAAATAACATTCATCACCCTACTACCCCCAAACAAATGGTCAGGTGGAAGCTGTAAATAAATCTAAGCGATCTGGTGTGCATGTCTTAGTCACACCGTGGTCAGTGATCTGGTGTGACTAAGACATGCACACCAGATCACTGACCATGGCCATAGTATGAGCTGCATAGCAATCTAAGTGATCTGGTGTGCATGTCTTAGTCCACTGCCGAGTGTGAAGCTCCAAGGAAAGCCCCCTTCTATAATCCATTCAGTGGTGAGCTCCCATAGTCTGGCCACTTCTGTGTGACCAGCTAGAGAGGGAGAGGCGGATGTATGGGAGGCATATCCATCTAAGAGACCTATTGTGGATGTCTTAGCTCGCATATGGGCTAGAGAGGGAGAGGGGGAACATTCTTCTGACTTTATTTTTGTGAGCACAATCATTTCACTGACACATGACATGACCGACAAATTGAGAGAAGAAGAAATAGATATATGACCTGCCCTTCTAGCTCAGGGTTGTGATAACCATTTATTCCCCTCAAAGTTGAACGAGTTCTTGGGCACTCAATCCTTTAGGGATAAAAACAATGGGAGAGTCGCAAACTTCATACATGAAAGATTCAAGTTTCTTTGAATATAGAACCAATAAATTTTAGTGTCATTCATCAATGGTTGAAATTTTAAGATTCAATTGTTGTGGTTTCTGAAATAGAAAACCTATCTTTGCAGGTTTGGCTTGATAATAGAAGGCAAAGTGTTGTGAACAAAATTGTTTGGCTTCTTACCATATAAATAGCTTCTTACCAAATTAAATAAAAAACTAAAATACTATAAATTATTATTATAGTGCAACAAACCATATTAATAGAAAAGTGAACCCGAAAAAGCCTCAAATCTTGAAGTGGGAAGCCTTAAATTCTGAATTAGGTAAACCCTAACAAAAACAAAGGTGGGTGTGAATCGAGATTGAGAAGAGGATCAGGAGCAGATGAAGAGCATGGAAAATATGAGGGATAAACTTCAATGGGATGTGCAGTTTCTGGTGCTCAAAAGGCTTCCCCCCATGGATTTACGCAGACTTCAATTTTCATGTAAATATTTTAATTCTTTGTCATCAAACTTAGAGTTTTTGATGGAGTATGAGAGACATCGCCCCCCTCACACCACTCTGATTTCGAAGCGTGTTCTGGGGTTTGAACGTTATCAACCTTTTGAAAGCTTACGACGACGGGTTCTTGTGTTCACCCACGGAGAGGATATTTCTGGTGTTCAATCCTCTCTTTCTCGGCAAGGGAGAACAATGGATTTTGAGGGCACCGACCACTGATTTGCAGCGGGGAAAGTGTTTCAGAGATTGCATGAATCAACTTCGATCAGAAAAACTGTATCTCCAATCTTGTCTTGTGCCAGAAGTCGAATCTGCTGGAGTATGATTCTAAAAGGACCACTTTTATTTACAACTTTTACAACATCAAAGAGAAGATGTGGAAGAAGATAGAAGATTCGAAGGAAATTAACAGTAAACTTAAAATTGGTTCACCCTCAGATGTAATGCTCAAATTGTGAATGAACGTTTTCTGTGTTGGTTGATGCAGGTGAGCCATTGTTGTCCATTCCATACATGGTCTTGGTGTTTGATTTGGAAGAAGAGGCGTGGTTGGAGCCAATTCCAGTGGGATATGAGTTGTTCGTTTCCATGTGTATTGCAGATCATGAAAATCAGCTGTGTGCAGTAGGAAAAACAAAGGGGACGATGAAATTAAGCCTTTGGAAACTTGATATGCAACAAAGGATTTTCAGAGCAGCCGAATACATTCTACTCCCACCTTCCTCATTATGGGAACCCTATCATTTATTGAGAGGTCGGGGTGTTATGCGGGTCACACTCTTTGACGGAGATCTCGTAATAAAGCGTTTATCGGTTTATGACATGTCACGCCATTCTTGGGAATGTTTGGGCATCGTCCCATTGACAACTGAATATTTCAATAATGACGATGCTAAATTGGGGATTTGTTTTGAACCCACCCTTTTCAAATTGGTAGAGGTTTTCTCAAATAATACGAGATAAATATGTCTCGTTTGTACAATTAAGTTTCAATTATTACAGTTGGTCCTTACCTACGCCATGGCTGGAAATAGGGAACAAAAGAGTGTGGAATGCCTAGCATCATATAATGATAAAAATTTCATTGAAGGAAGGTGAGAAACTAATCTCTGCCACGACTTCTAATCATGGAAGGTATGGAACCGGGTAAACTTATAGAACCCATATGTTACCTTTGATGCAAGCCTTTTTTTCCACTGATAAGGAATAAGCCTCGACCCTTGCCTTTGTTTCCATAACTGCAACTTGAATCGGTTGGTTCATACCTACGCCATGAAGCTTCATTTGGGCAGGATGGAAGTAAAGAATATGCAGGTATGTGAGCTTGATCAGTACAAAGATAACGATGTGGATTCAGAGAGAGCCTACTTATAAGCTTGTTGGCAAGTGGTAAACCTGTCACATTCAATCATTTTCTTCTTGCTCACTGCATTCAATTTAGGAGTAATTCATAGTTTCATTTTCTTCCTACTTCCCACATTCAATTTAGAAGTAATTTAGAGTATCTTGGGGTGAATTTGTAAGTATTTATGAAATAACATATGAAGAGGCTCGTTGGTATTGAGATTGGCATCAACTCAGACCAGGTATGTTTAGTACAATTTAAATAAATTGTACTACAAATATTTTTGGAAAAGAAAAAACACAAATATGGACCTTAGGGGAAGTGAGGACTTAGAACTTACCTGAAGATTGAATCTGACATTCTTTTGTTATGATCTCTCCCATTACATAATGTCATTAATGGATGGAAATAGTACCCACTAATATATCAGAAAAAGCAGGGAAGGTTATGGCTCTGCTAACAAGTATAAGATTGAGCATCAGCCAAGCGGAGTGTTGCATGCATGCAGAGGCTTGCTTGACTGTAGTGAGATTCCTTCGAATGCAGTGAGACATTGGGAGCTTCAAAGCTTTTCCGAAATGTCAACAATGAGACATTGGGAGCTTCAAAGCTTGTTCAACAAAGCTTGTCAAGAATGTTAGCAGGGTCAGAGTTTGGCCAATCATAATTACATATTTTATAAATTCATTTTAAAACATTGACAAATAAAAAAATAATTGAAACACACCAGGGATTTAAGTCCCATCCGATGTTTCACTGTCCAACGGAAAAAAGGATAAAGAATATTGGAAAATTCTGAAAAATATTTTTGAATTTTGAAAATATTCAAATTAGTCCAATTAATTCAAAAACTTTGTAAAAACATTGCAAAACAGAAACCTAACCGGTTGCTATAGTACCTTGGCAGGTACTAATAACAAGGTTTGGTATGATTAGTTATTTTAATCTTATCATTTAATTTGTAACACTATAATATAAAATTTATAATAATTCACTAAACTCCACATTTTTTGGAATATGCTTCATAATTTTTTTTTATCATTATGATGATTATCTTCTATCATTATAATGGTAATTCTTTTAATATCCAAAGATTTTCATTCTTTTTAATATACTTACAACGAAAATAAAAATTATAATATTAAAAATAAGAAAAATATAAAATCCAAATTAAAAGTAATAATCTAGTTATTATAAAACATAACGAGTTCCATTGTGAAACTGGGCATTGGTCAATTCCTAAAATGCCATGGGATGAAAGAGTGTGTCACCTTTGTGACACTAAGAAGGTTGAAGATGGAAAGCACTTTCTCTTTGATTGTCCAACCTATACCCATATTAGATCTCATTTTCAAAATATTGATCACACTACCAACCTTCCTAACCTCTTAACTCAACAAAAGTATGGTGATCTTGGAAAGCTTCTCTTAATGTTTTTCGAGCACAAAAAAAAAAATTCTAAAGAATCACAAGTAATCACTTACCCTCTTAAGGTCCGATAGACCAATTAGGTCTTAGTGGACGTTAATCATCATCATCATCATCATCATAAAGATGTAATCAACCCTAATCTAGAAGATCAAAATTATCTATCTGTTTTGCCAAGTGTAAAGAAAAAAATAAGCATT